>JAODAL010001273.1:0-240295 GCA_025379985.1 Phyllomedusa bahiana | reverse complement strand
GCAAAAAAAAAATGAAAAAACCCCCTTCCTGCAATCCAAATGGAAAAAAAAAACTTTTGTGCTGGAGTTACATTTAATAAATATACCTGTTCCGACTACAAATTCAACTTAAGAACAAACCTACAGTCCATATCCCTTTCATAACCTGGGACTGCCTGTATATCCGTAAGTTGTTTTATATAGGCCTCTGTGGGATCACTTTCAGGTTGTGCTACATTAGAAATGGAATCCATGTTACAAATTTTATTAATCTTCCTACATTTAGGAAACACAAAATAAATGTGGGGCTGATTTTTATTGATGATGAACTGTCAGGAAATTTAGTTAAAGAAAGTTCTACATGCATATATCTGGCTTTGTATCAAATAGCTAGGTCTAAGAAAAGTGAACTTAATGGGCATATGTTAATTTTTAACCTATATTAATATGTCTGTATATAAAAACTTACATTGGGCCTACTTGGTAGATGTGAATCCTCTTAGTTGCAAGTGATTTGACTTGGGGATAAACTGAGAAGTGGAGTCTAATGGTTCTCAAGGTTTTTACTCTCTGAACACTATACAGGGAATCCTCAGGTAACTACCCCCAGAGCAGTCACTGTTAGCAACGGCTAACATTTTCAAGTATAATATGTACCAGTGAAGATTGTTAGGGCAGGTGGACTTCTCTCATTGGAGTGAATGGGCCATGGTCACGACCGGCAGAGTTCTCTCAGTACAGAAGATGGTCATGAACACATCACATGAAACAAGCTAACTCAAGAACTTAGTAAACAGGACATAACAACTGCTTTGCACCCACAGGAACCCTGGAAATGTATTGCTTAGGCGGGGAGTAAGGGAAAAGGTTCTTTAAGTTATTTAAGTTTTAAATGCTAAAGGGTTTATCCCATGAAAGGCATTTATTACCTAAGAACAGGAAAGGTGATAAATATCAGATTACTGGGGGTTCCACTACTGAGACCCATAAAAGCACTAAAATGGGGATCCTGAGTCCCTATCCTTCCTTACTACACTTCACAGCTTTTGGCAGGAGTGCAGTGATGAAGACTTTGAATGAAGCAGCAGTTAAACATATGCACTATTACTTTGTTCAGAGTCTATGAGAGTGACTAAGATAGCTGAGCGCCATACTCTGCCATCTTCATTATATTCAAATTCAAAAAAACAGTGGCACACTATGGACTAAAAAACTATCAAAAGGGACATAGGAATTTTGGAAAAAGCATTACTGCTAACTAGGATACATGGAAAAATGTTTTGAGTTTCTTAGTTCACACTTTTGGCCAAAACTGCTTAAAACCCCCCTCCCAATCTTCAAGAGTGACCCAATGCAGGTGGGTCCTACGCTATTGTTTAAATCTCTATTGGGTCCTGTTCAGACCCCGCACACTTCAGGGAGCGAAGATACCTGCTTCAAAGCATACTGCAACTGATTAAAACCGGGGAAGGTGGGAGGGGGTGCCAAAACCAAAATGGAGGGCAGCCACTCCTCCCTACATAAAAAATCAAAAGCAACAAATTTTTGGGTTTTGCACATCAAAAAAACTTTGTTTAAAAAAAGCACAAATGCACATGGTGTGGCAGCAATAATAATTTTTAAAAATTAAAAAAAACAGTGGCCCCTATGGGTAAAGAAACTATCAATGGGGACATGGGGGGGTACCCCACAGAAATTTTCCAGGAGCATCCCCCCACAGAAGCCCCCCAAATGCCCCCCCTGTGGAACGCAAAACCCAAAGGGAACTTTACCCCATTTTTAAATGCCTTTTTTTGTAACCCCTGCTTGTTGTGCACCCCTTTACTTACCGTATATTATTTCCTTTTGTATTATTTTGCCCAGTTCCCTCCAAGGCTAATTAAATTATAAAATTTTTTAAACTGAGTTAGTCTGTTTGATCATCGGCCTCACACCCTAGTACTGGGTTTTATCTTTATAGCTCCCCAAGGCTGGTTTCGGGCCTGTTATAAATCGGTCAGGGGCCGGCTTATAACTAAACTAGAAACTGGTGGCAGCCGTTCAGGGTTCTGGACGAGGAAAGTGTTCTTTCGTCCTCGTAATGCTTTTGGAAAAAGCATTACTGCTAACTAGGATACATGGAAAAAATTTTTGAGGTTCTTAGTTCACACTTTTGGCCAAAACTGCTTAAGCCCACCTCCCAATCTTCAAAGTTTTTTTGATGTGCAAAACCAAATGTTGCTTTTGATTATATGTAGGGAGGAGTGGCTGTCTCCATTTTGGATTTTGCACCCCACCCACCTTCTTAGGTTTTAAATCAGTGCAGTGTGCTTTGAAGCAGGTATCTTCGCTCCCTGAAGTGTGCTTTTCTGAACAGGACCCAATAGAGAGGTATTTGAGGTCCCCTTGAAGATTGGGAGGTGGGCTTAAGCAGTTTTGGCCAAAAGTGTGAACTGAGGACCTCAAAATTTTTTTCCATGTATCCTAGTTAGCAGTAATGCTTTTTCCAAAATTCCTATGTCCCTTTTGATAGTTTCTTTAGTCCATAGTGTGCCACTGTTTTTTGAATTTGAATATATGTATATATTGCTGCCACACCAGTGTGCATTTGTGTTTTTTTTTTAAACAAAGTTTTTTTGATGTGCAAAACCAAATGTTGCTTTTGACTGCCATCTTCTTTAGTCATATAAGCTTTAAATGGAGCAATGTGCACTGCTGCTTCATTTAAAATCTGTGACTGATGAAGATGGCAGAGTATGGTGCTCAACTATCTTCATCAGTCCCATAGACATTGAACAAAACAGCAGATCATATGTTTGACTGCTGGTACATTTGAAGCCTTTCTCACTTCACTAAACCCAGAAAATACACATTAGCAGTGAGGAAGAGAGCATCAACATCCATGGTAGTAAGTAGTTGTGACACTGTTTTGATGCCCTTTAAACCTTCTTTTTTTATGCCCTTAGAGATGAAATTTGTGGAATAGAACTAGAGTCTTGGGGCGACATGTATGAACGGGGCTGCGCTAGTTCTCGGGCTGAAAAGACGCCAGACTTCTGGCGCAGCTCCGTTCGTTGTATTTTTAAACAGGCGCCCTCCAATATCAGGCACATTACAAAGCGCTTTGTAATGCGCCTGATATTGGAGGGCGTGCTGGAAGCGTGTCGCACTACAACCGTACAAAGCTACACATTAATAGCTCCAGTACCCCAAATCCAGGCGCATTCCTGCTGGAACAGGTAAACTACTTTAAAAGTGGTTTACCTGAGCCAGAAGTGTCACTTTGTAGATAGAAAGGGCTAAATCTATGCCCCGCAGTTGAACAGGTTCATAGATTCAGGTTCATTCTACGTTATAAATGTGCACAAAAAAATGGTGCCTGGATACCATAAATCATATGCATTGCCCTTGATGTTCTTCACTGTATGCTAGAATCTTTCTTTAGGACCTACATCCCTCTAGTTCACCAGATAAAACAATTTACCCATGGATTTCTTTAGTGCCTAGTACCTCCTTAAAGAGGTTCTCCAGGAAAAGAGACAAGAAAAATAGCAAAAATATATGACAAGATGAAAAAAATCCGAAATACCTTTATTTAACCAACGCTGCTAATTTTTTTTTTTTTTTTTGTGTGTTTGTTTGAGTATCTATGTATATATGTTTTTATGTTGGGTGCAGAAGCGGTACTGTATATGTTTGCTAAATGGGGAAACTTCATTTATCCCATTGAAGTCTATAACTCAGGAATTAGATGTGAATGGGCCCTAACAATAATATTTATAGTTAAAAAAAACAGGTTAAAAGGGTGGGGGGGTCAGCCATGTGCCGCACACTGCATCAAATTGGTCTGCATGGCTGTCATCCCAGAAGGAAGTCTCTTCTCAAGATAATGCACAAGAAAGCCCATAAACAGTTTGCTGAAGACAATCAGACTGTAACAGTGAAAGCAGGGTATGTGGATCCTCCAGGGCACTGTGAGCGATGGTGTGGTTGTGGGTTCTAAGGGGCCCCTGGTCTTCACCAGAGCCCACTTCAAGGCCGGAGGGATTTAGCTGCGGGGAACCCCCAGGTCACTACCCGTGGCGTGGCTACTTGCGGTGACAGTTGAAGTGCTGGATGTAGGACAGCGGATAAAGGCTGAGATGACGGGTCAAGGCAGGTGCACCCACATGCTGTAACATAGTCCCAGACAGGTAGCAGACTGTCGTAGCGGCAGGTATCAGCAGTATGGTATGGGTAACCATAGATAACTCTAGAACCAGGATGTCAGTAACGCAGGTAACAGAAACCTGGACAGCAAACAGAGGTCAGGATCAATGTGGGAACATCAACAAACTGATAGCAGAGCAGGGACAGGAAGTTCCTTAAGTCCCAGGTGGCCAAAGGTCATTGGCCAGGTAATTGGTATACTGTCTCTTTAAATTTCAGAGAGTGTACATGCCCTAGGAAGGACACGCACAGGACACCAATATGAGTGGGGATCAGTTCAGGAGTGAGGGAAGGTGAGTACACAGAGGCAGTGGAGACAGGGGACATAGGTGGGACCCATCCGCAGTCCGGAGCAGGGACTGCAGCATGGATTGGGACACAAACTAAGGACATGGATTGCTGGAACCATGTCCTGTGGTCTGATGAGATCAAGATAAACTTATTCAATTTAGATGGTGTCATGTGTTTGTGGCGGAAACCAAGGGAGGAGTACAAAGACAAGTATGTCTTGCCTTAAAGAGAATCTGTCACATAGTTTTTGCCGCCCTGGCTGAGAACAGAACAAGCTAGTGTCAGACCTGCTTTTTCCAGCACTGTGTCCCTTATTCTGTAAGATGCTGGCGTTTTCGTGTATTTAATGCTGAAATCTGCAGTTTTCAGCCAGAAGAGTCATTTGAAGAGTCCTTCAGAGTGTCAGTTTTTTTCAAATCCGGCTAATCGGAGGCTAGCCCCGCCCACCTCAACTGACAAACCTATTACTTTGAATAGGTAGAAACATGTGAATAACGGTCAGTGGGCGGAGCTAGCCTTTTTGTGGGTGGAGCTAACACCTACTAATGAATAAGATTTAAGGGGTAAATGCTCTAAAACTGCTGCATCTTACAGAATAAGGGGCACAGTGCTGGAAACAGCAGGTCTGTCACTAGCTTGTGCTGTCCTCAGCCAGGGGGGGGCATAATCTATGTGACAAGTTCCCTTTAAGTCAAGCATAATGGTGGGAGTGTCATGATTTGGGGCTGCGTGAGTATTGCTTGATCAGCTACAGTTCATTAAGGGAACCATTAATTCCAACATGTACTGTGACATACTAAAGCACAGCATGATCCCCTCTCTATGGAAACTGGGCCGCAGGGCAGTTTTCCAAAATGATAATGATCCCAAACACACCTCCAAGATGACCACTGCCTTGCTAAAGAAAATAAGAAAAGTAAAAGTGCTGGACTGGCCAAGCATGTCTCCAGACCTAAACCTTACATAGTTACATAGTTTGTAAGGTTGAAAAAAGACAAGACGTCCACCCAGTTCAGCCTATTTTGCTAAAGTGTTGCTAAAGTGTTGATCCAGAGGAAGGCAAAAAACCCCAGTGAGGTAGAAACCAATTGTCCTCATTTTAGAAAAAAAATTCCTTCCTGACTCCAATCTGGCAATCAGAATAAATCCCTGGATTAACGACCCTACTCCAGAATCCTAGACACTATAACTTGTTATATTATTACACTCCAGAAATGCATCCAACCCTTTTTTAAACTCTGTTATTGAATTCACCATGACAAGTTCCTCTGTCAGAGAGTTCCACAGTCTCACTGCTCTAACAATAAAGAATCCCTTTCTATGCTTATGTATAAACTTTCGTTCCTCAAGACGTAGAGGATGCCCCCTTGTTCTAGATACAGTCCTGGGTTTAAATAAATCTTGAGAGAGATCTCTGAAACAGAATTGAATATAAGTTTGATAGTTTGATAATCATTTTAATTTATGGCTTCCATCTTGTCTTCTTCAAACTTAAATCTTTGTTCTAATATGAATTTCTGACTAGGATACAAGGACATGTTCTGTTCCGCTCACATATTTGGTCTAGAGATACGTCTAGAAGGCCGTGGCATTTGAATAACAGGTCATAGCTGCTGCTTGTTTAAGGTTATTAGATTAGTGTAACTAAGACAGTATTCAGTATTCAGTATTCAGAGTATTCATTTTCATTTTTTGGTAGATGGGAGGTGTCATGATTTTAATAATTAAATGATATCTTTACATTAAGACACTGATTGGATTGTAACCTATATCTTATGCTATATACTTATCTTTGTTTGGATTGTAATATGCCTACCTTCTCTGTATGATCACGCCTATACCCTTTAAAAAATCATGTCAGTCCATAATAAAGCATTCTAATCTTTTGAATAGAATCACAGTGCATTGTTATGTTTGAAGGTCCGTGGGAGACAGAGAGGTTGCTAAGAAAGGATATCTACATCATTTTGGTGCCGTGAATCGGATTAGAAAACCTATCACCAGAGTGAAGAACGGGATACGCAAGCACCCCTTTGCTTTGAGAACCTGGGATCTGCTAGCACGGTGAGCATTTGCCACACACAAATCCATAGCTTCTCTGCAAAAAGGTGTTGGATCCTGTTAATCGCTGTAAGTGAGGTTTCTCTATTATTCTCTCTCTCCCACGTATCAATTTGGTTTATAGTTTAGCGTTAAAGTTTTATAGAGTTGTAAAAGTTGAGGTTCAGATAAGAAATTGTCACAATTTGCAGTGTTGCTTTAAAAGTGAAATAAGTTATCTGTTTTGTTACTGAACTTTGTTTTGTTGTCTTGTATCCACTGTTTTTATTGGATGGGCTTTTGTTTTGTCTTCTGTGTTTTTCTTCTCCTTAGGGGCGGCTGCCCTCAAGCGGTGAGATAATTTAGCTTACTTCATACTGGTTTGGTTTGCATTGTGTATGCACATTAATTGTTGCTAATTGTCTTATTGTTGCTATTTTTTTCCTTCTATTTTTGGTTGTATATATGCGTTATTTTTGCACATGAATATTTCCTTGCTGTTAGTATAACTGTTTACTATAATAAGTCTCGCATAGAAGTAGAAGTTATTACATTTCATTTGAGAATTGTCATTGTATTGTATGATTACAACAAGGTACTAGACAATCGCCACATGCTCAAACTTTTTTAAGTAATATAGAAAGTGTCCACTGAGCAAGGAGTGCCTCAGTGAAGGGTATTATAGGAGGCTATAAACAGTTGTTTTAGTCCATCTGACGAGGTGGGTGCTATTCCTTGGTTAATAAGGACTTCATAAACATGGGGAATGTGTCATCAACTTGCAGAAAAGAACAAGTTTGATGTGCCCCCAGATAGGAATAAGTACATCCTATATACCGGAGGAAGTCCTATGACCCATATGCTAAAAATATATGGGGTAGACATACATCATTTTTGGAGTAAATGGCGATTGTGTATACCTGAGTTACCTCAAGAAGGTACATGGGATTTAGAGACATTACAGAAGATAGCTTCTTGTTGTAAAAAGAAAGAAATGGAAATGTTTTGCAATTGGATAGGTGAAGCCAAAACGCAGTTGTTAGCTTCAGGGGACACCTCAGATAACACTGACAAGCCCATCATTAACACCACTGACACTGCTACACCTCTTGATACTACACCAAAACCTTCAGATGGTGGTACAGTCACAAAAAGTATTGATAAACCACAAAAGCTAATGAACATTGTAGATGATGCTGAGGATGACATGTTTACATGCTGAGAGCATGCGGTCTCAAATAAAGAGAGACCTTACAGTAGCACTCGCTAAAGATGCTTCAAGTAGCCCTGACACCAGCACCTCTACACGAGCAGACACTTCATTGCAAACCCCCAAAACATCAGATAGTGCTATTGCAGGAATATATCCTGACCTGCCTAGGTCTTCCTCCCCGTTAACTCAGGTAACTCCAAGTGCCCCATTTATAGAATCTCTAGAAGGGGGCCAAGGAGCTGTAGTTACACCCATCAAAGAGAAAAGCACTACATTAGGAGATGATCCTTCAATTACAGGAACATATCCCTCCCCATTGCACAAAAACATCAGCATCATACGTTCACAGTACATCCACCTGCATATGAAATACAGGTACCTAGTCCACTAATAGGA
The DNA here is from genome assembly GCA_025379985.1 of Phyllomedusa bahiana. NCBI lineage: Eukaryota > Metazoa > Chordata > Amphibia > Anura > Hylidae > Phyllomedusa > Phyllomedusa bahiana. Next base: position 232,188 of record JAODAL010001273.1, on the reverse strand, counting down.
CCAGGATACACACAGATTGACATTTCAAACATCATTAAGGGAGGGAGGAGACAACGTAGAGGAAATAGAAGCTGAACCCACCACAAACTACACGACCCCCCTAATAGGGATAAAGAAAGAAAATCATATTCAGCTAGTGAGTTGTTTGCTTTTGCTAGGTTAGTAGGAGATTATAAAAAAAGACACCACAAGAGTCATGGGAAAGGTTAGAAAAGATATGTAACATACCAGTAACATGTCAGGTCAGGATATTGTAAAATTATTACACCTTGTTTTCACATCAACAGAGGCCAATCAGGATGAAATGGGTCCAGAGACGCACTCTGACTAGTGGACAAATCCTATTCCACTGGAATTTTTTTATTTTTATTTTACACTAATATTATGGATTTTTCTCTCTCCAGGAACTAAGAGGCAATCATAAGCGTTTTTCCTTCTAGATACAGAAGATCTAAAATTAAATTGTCTCTCATTAACACTGATTTTCTTCCAGCTACACAAAGGACCATATCAGCCATAGATGTAAGTGGTAAAAGGCAAACCCTATTTTATAGTACACATTAGTCACACTAAGCCGCATCACTACTATACATTCATTCAACCATTTCAGTAGATGCCCCACTGAGCTTATTGGGAAAATGATTTTTTAGGCAATCTCAGCTTGGGTGCACCATCTTTTGCACCTTAGATGACATTCACATATAGGCTACACTTGAGAATACAGAGGACGCTGTGTACCTGCTGTATGCTGGATTGGTTAATGATCAGCCAGCAAAGGAAGAAGCCATAACAGATTCTGAAGTATTGTTCAATACTGAAAAAAAAAACATCCACAAACACCTGTGGAATATGAATTCTACAGAGGTGGGGCAGATAGCAAACACCCCACAAATACACATTGCTTTGTAAATACAATTGCACACATACACAAAACCCGAGTACCCATGAAAGGCTGAAATTGAATAGCCTTACGGACACAAGCTCTGCTTGAATTTCTTGCAGACTACGGACAAAGTCTCCTGATACAAATTACAGAGATGTAAAGACAGGGTGACTTACATTGGACACTGCCTTACACCAGGCCACAGATACCTACTATCAGACATAGTAGCAGCTGTACAATTTGTCCATTCCCATGAATGAACAGCGACTGAGATAGCTTCGGGAATGGTAGGTTACTGCATATTAGTGTTTATATGCTGCACAATTATAGGACTTAACCAAAGATTCTGTGGCTGAACCATTCACATACATTGACGAGACCAGAAAGGCTGTTGAGAAGTTCAAAAATGCTCTCCTCTCAGCCCTGGTGCTCTAGGCCTACTAGATTACACAAAGCCCTTCCACTTGTTTTGCCTTAAAGTCAAAGGACATGCACAAGCTGTGCTCAAGTCCCCAATAGATAGCTAGCTGCAGGGGTCAGTTAGACCCAGTGTGAAGCAGTTGTAGAGAGAGAATGCATGCATGCCTTAGAGCCATAGCGGCTGATGCATTGTCTGTAGAGAAAACCTGCCGAGTTTTGGTCACATTTTGAATGTCTGGGTTCCTCATTCTGTGTATGTACTCCTGAATTGTCAAATGTACTCACAGGCCCAATTCGCTAGGTGGGAGCCTGTTCTCCTCCAGCCTAGTCACATCCAACATCCACCACCTGCACAGGTGCTTTGAAGTGAACCTTGTTATTTTGTTGTCACATGAGGTTCAGAGAGAGGAGGTAGTGAGTCAGAGAGAGGCCTTTTGACAGACTTGAGGGGGCGGAGACCATAACACTGCCGCGCCCAGATTTAAGGGAAGAAAGTTGAAGAAATTTGAAAATTTGAGAACCCAGACTTAGTTACTTGCAAGCATGTGAGTTGTCTGAAGGAAAGACAGTACACATTTGCCCTGATTTATTTTTTTGTAAAAAAAAAAAAATTTTGTTGTTAAACTTTTGAGCTACGAGCTATGCAAAAGAGATTACTGTGTTATTGGAGAATCCTATTCTGAAAGTAACAGCTGTTGTGAAATATTAAGCACATACTTCAAAAATAGTAACTGTGTCTTTACTTGAAACTTTGTAAACTTTGTTTTCCAAATTTGCTCTCCGTAGGAAAAGGCCCGATGGAAGGTTATGGGGTGCACCCAGATTTCAGATGGTCTATGGACAGTGAAGGAAAGCCAGAGACCCCAAAAATTTCCTGACAACGCTAGCTGAAGCTACCCATTGTGGGAAGACAGCGATGCGAAATTTGGTCTCCACACACTGGTGTGCACAAGGTTTCACTGCAAAAGCGGAAGTCTGCCCTGCCAGATGTACCTCCAGCAGAGTGCTGGTGGAGCAGTGAGAGCTTTACCTTCACACCTCCCATCAACCAAGGGCCCTTTCCAAGATCCTACAGGTAGACAGCTACCAAAGGTAGGAAGATTATTGTATGTCTTGGTTTGTGTTAAATTTTATTCTGTACCATAGGTTGCTTCAAGTAATCAGAGACTTACTTACACTCACTGGTAATGTATTACACACCATTTATGCTAAGATTAAATGAAACAGTAGTTATATTTGTCGTACCCACAAGATATTTAGCCAAATGTTGCAAAGAGACTGATATGAGGTGGCCAGATGTCTTACCTCTTGTTTTATGGAACTACATACCACCCCCAGAGGGGTACTTCAACTTTCACCTTATGAAATTCTGTTTGGAAAATTGCCTAATCACTCACTCTCACCTCCAGAGACTCAACATTCATCTTTAACAACTCTTAATGTGGACTATGTGCTACAACTACAAAAACAATTAAAGGATTTGCATCATCAAGTAGGGGACCTGCAACCTGTCCCTACTCTTGCCTGTCACAACGTCAAACCAGGAGATAATGTTATGATTCGCAAATTTTTACGTTCTGGTTCTTTTTCAGAAAGGTGGGCCGGTCCATTTCAAGTTCTGATGACCACTCCTTCAAGTGTGAAAGTCGAAGGAAGAGGAACGTGGATCCATGCGTCACACTGCAAACGTGTAACCCCCATCGAGACGGAAGCAAGTACCACTGCTGCTGCTACTACTGCTCCTCCTGTCAAGCCAGACAGTGAACCAGAAGATATCCTGAGCTCTACCGCTCCAGACGTGGCTTTGCCATAAGCCATCACCAAAAGACGCAGCTGAGGTAAATCAAAGTGTTACCCTTCCATCGCGTGAAGAAAAGAAGATCGAGATGCCCCTCCTGTACAATAAATTACTTGCCCCTCAACCCAGCACAAGACTTTGGGCTAGTATGGTGGGAGGATGGTTGGTCGTTGTTCTTATTGCTGCCTTTTCACAGGAATTCACTGGCTCTGCATCAGCCGAAGATTACTATGCCAACATGGGCAGGAAGATGCCCACAGGTGTGAGAGTGAGATACTACGACTACTCAAGGATCTGAAGACGTACAGCTGTTATTACATTTTAGGTTATTGCAAAAATAATGGGTACAAGTATAAAATGCATAAAATGGTGTTATGAAAACATAGAGTCTACACATAAGCTACATAAACACTTTTTAGAGGAAAAGACAATAAGTTAGTTAACATGAACACCAATATAGCTAAACGCATAGTCTTCAAGACCACTGGAGATGCACACATTCACCTACACCAGTTCCTGACAACTAACAGTTCCATAAAAGATGTAGTTTTTAATGACAAACCCCAAGTTCTCATCCATATATAGTACAGGTTCAACACTTCTCAGATTCAATAGAGCACACTAGTAGTATGATGTTGTACCGTGTTAGCCATAGAAAGTAGTAGAAGAGTGAAGAAATCAGGCGATACCTTTTAGAGGCTAACTGAGTATATTTGATGGTGAGCACACTACAAATGCAGAGTTAGGGTACATTCCCATAGATTTGGACACTTTAGAAATAGTATTTTTGCACAAAAAGGATTTTTTCTTACATTAATGTTCTTCCCCTAGATAATAAACTTTTTATTTTTTCAATGCATTCACTAATTTAGGAGGTGACCACATTGTTTTTCAAGACAATAGGTTTTTTTCCTTAGGCACATGAGGTTTTCTTGCCAAGACATGCAATAATAATAATAAGAAAACGGGATACCCCAAACCTTTGATCAAGTTTAATCCAGAACTCATGCATACACTCAAAGGAATACACAACGCACACAAACAATGAATAGTAAGGATCATTGACAACATTAGTGATCAGATTTTTTGATGCCATTAAGATTTAAGGTTCTACAGTATAGAATAGATTTTTACATGTTTCAGGGTAAGCATAATGGAGGCCCAGCAGGTAAAGGGTTCTCCTAGCTTAACCCACTCAATTGGTTCAGTGGCATCTCTGGGTGGTTCAGCGGAATAGCCCACATCATCACCCAAATTTTTATTATTTGCCTCATCATCTGGATCTTGATCAAAGGTATCGGTATACTCATGAGAAAAGTTTCAAAGGGCCCAAACGGTCCCAAAGGACAAAATGTCATGAATATTAACATTGATAATGCTGCGGGTAACCAACAAAAAACAGCCCTTCTTGATGAACATCAGGGGTACTATGTATTGGAATTAAAATGATTTAAAATTATCAGAGAGAGGAATGAAACAGAATTGAATATAAGTTTGATAGTTTGATAATCATTTTAATTTATGGCTTCCATCTTGTCTTCTTCAAACTTAAATCTTTGTTCTAATATGAATTTCTGACTAGGATACAAGGACATGTTCTGTTCCGCTCACATATTTGGTCTAGAGATACGTCTAGAAGGCCGTGGCATTTGAATAACAGGTCATAGCTGCTGCTTGTTTAAGGTTATTAGATTAGTGTAACTAAGACAGATGTCAGAGTATTCATTTTCATTTTTTGGTAGATGGGAGGTGTCATGATTTTAATAATTAAATGATATCTTTACATTAAGACACTGATTGGATTGTAACCTATATCTTATGCTATATACTTATCTTTGATTGGATTGTAATATGCCTACCTTCTCTGTATGATCACGCCTATACCCTTTAAAAAATCATGTCAGTCCATAATAAAGCATTCTAATCTTTTGAATAGAATCACAGTGCATTGTTATGTTTGAAGGTCCGTGGGAGACAGAGAGGTTGCTAAGAAAGGATATCTACATCAATCTCTATATTGACCTTTGATGTATTTAAACATATTTATTATGTCCCCCTGAAGCCGTATTTTCTCTAAACTAAATAATCCTAATCTTGCTAATATTTCTGGGTATTGTAGTCCACCCAGTCCTTTCTTATTTTTGTGCCTGCCTTTGTACCTGTTCAAGCTCTACAATGTCTTTCCTGTGCACTGGTGCCAAAAACTGTACACAATATTCCATGTGTGGTCTAACCAGTGACTTATATAATGGGAGAATAATGTTCTCATCATGTACATATATGCCCTTTTTTATACACCGCATGATCTTATTTGCCTTGGCAGCTGCTGTCTGACACTGGCTGCTACAATTAAGTTTACTGTCCACCAGCATTCCCAAGTCCTTCTCCATATCACTTTTACCCAGCGTTTTTCCATTTAACATGTAGTCATTTAATTGATTTTTCCTCCCCATAGGCATAACCTTGTTAAACTTCATCTGCCATTTCTGTGCCCAGGCCACTAACTTATCCAGATCCCTTTGTAATAACACATTATCCTCTATTGTGTTGATTACTTTACAGAGATTAGTATTGTCTGCAAAGATCTATATTCTACTATGCAATCCATGTGTAAGATCGTTAATGAAATTTTTAAAGAGGATAAGGCCCAATACTGTTATCTGTGGTACCCCACTAGTAACAGGGATCCAGTCTGAGTATGCACCGTTAATTACTACCCTTTGTTTTCTATCTCTGAGCCAGTTGCTTACTCACTTGCACACATTTTCCCCCAGTCCAAACATTCTCATTTTACTTACCAACTTTTTATGTGGCACCATATCAAATGCTTTAGAAAAATCTAGATATATGACATCCAGTGCCTAACCCCGATCCAGTCTAGCACTGACTTCCTCATAGAAGCTGATGAGATTAGTTTGACAGAACCGATCCTTCATAAACCCATGCTGGGATGGCATTATACATTTATTTTCACTGAGATAATCCAGGATAGCATCTCTAAGAAATCCTTCAAACATTTAACCCACAACAGAGGTTAAGCTTACCGGCCTATAGTTTCCAGGATCAATTTTTGACCCCTTTTTTTAATATTGGCACCACATTTGCTATGCGCCAGTCCTTTGGGACAGACCCTGTTATTAGACAGTCCATAAATATTAAGAATAAGGGCCTATCTATGACATCACTTAACTCCCTTAGGACACGCAGGTGTTTACCGTCAGGACCTGGGGATTTGTCTATTTTAATCTTTGTAAGGTGGAGCAGAACTTCTCCCTGTGTTAGCCAAGAAACATTGAAGTTGTTTTTTTTTTTTTTATTATCAAATTTTTTATTTGAGAGAGAAAGACATTACAGAACAATATCAACAGCAATGATCCTCAAAAAGCGTGGTTACAATGCTCCGATTTTGCATGCAAGAATCAGATGAACAAAACTTGCTGAACAAACAGCATCTTTCCTTCTCTTTTTTTCCCCCGTTAAACCACGGTCCCTTCCCTCCCCCCCTTAAACCATGACCCATAAACTCCCCATATTGTACCATTCCCCGCCTCCTCAATCTCCAACATCCAGATTTCCCAATGTGCCTTTCAATTTTTCCAGTAAATAATACTCTGTGTATTTAAACGGGTCCAGAATTGACTTTATCTCAGCTGGTGTGTATTGAGTTGAAATAAACTGTTTCCATTTCTTCAAGAAATTTTTTGTGTCCCTGTCTTTATTTCTCTCCACTTCCAACTGTTCCATTTAGATTGCCTGTTTCAAACACTCCCTGAGTTCTGCGATCTCAGGTACCTCCGGAACCAGCCAGTGTCGCAGCAGACACTTCTTGGCTGCTAAAAGAGTATAATGAACACCCTTCTGCGTCACCAATTCTCCTTCAGCGTTCTCACTGTCTGCCTCTCTAGTAGTGAAGTGAAATAGAAGACACTGCGGGTTGAAGATAAGAGAAATATTCCAAGTATCCTTTATAAATCGATTGACTTGTCGCCAAAAGCCCTGAACCCCCTCACATTCCCATATGCAGTGGTAGAGATTAGCCTTATCTTTCCCACACTTTGGGCAGGCCTGTAAGTACCCTGTAGTCTCCGGACCATGGGGGATATTGAATGCATAAATGGATTTATGTATCAATCTAAATAATATTTCCCTCCATTGTTCGTTCACCACCGCTTGGCGCACCAGTGTCAATCCCATTTTTTGGTTTATATCAGAATCTGATAGAAGCGACTCCCAACTCTGAAATAGAGCCTCTTCCTCCCCTTCCGTGTCCTTATTGCGTAAGTTGGAATAGTTTTTGGAAAGAATCCCCTTACTATCCCCTCGTTTGCACAGCTCCAGGAATTCCTTTGTTTCTCCCAAAGATTGGAGATGTGTCACATTAGTTCTACAAAAGCTATTTGTTTGTATTGAAGTACATGGTTGGACCCCAGCCCAAATTTCTCCTGCAAATCTCTCCACTTTAGGAGAGAGCCCGTGGAAGGCGCTAGTATGTTCCCCAGGTTGTGAATCCCTTTTTGCCTCCAGCCGGTAAAGAGCTTGTTCTCCCTCCCTGCTCTAAAGCTAGGCGACGCCCATAGTGGAAAGGCATGTGAAATATACATAGGTCTTTTGAACATTTTTCTGACAAGTCGCCATGTCGCCATAGTATCCCTCAAGACCAAGCTTTGCTTGACCTCAGCTGGATGCAATCTCACCGGGAGGTGCAGCAAAGTCACTAAGGTATACGGACAAGCTAGTTGGGATTCTAATATAATATTGGAGAATGAACTCGAGTTCTCTAGCCAATCCTGTACATGTCTCCACATTGCCGCTAAATTGTAAAGCCTAATATTCGGAAGTTGAGCTCCTCCCTGCGGTTTTCCCATTGTGAGCTTTTTGAAACTAATTCTAGATTGCTTCCCCCTACAGACAAACTTAGTGAAGGCAGTCCAAAGTCGTTTCACATCGGAATGTCGCAAGAGTAGTGGTATATTCTGTAGGGGGTACAACAGCCTAGCGAAACTGACCATCTTGATTAATTGCACTCTCCCCATTATGGATAAGGGTATTTCCTGCCACCTCTCCAGCTCCGCCTCTATCTTATGTAGCAAAGGGGGATAATTCAGTTGATATGTCAATGACCCCTTAGATCCTATCTTGATACCTAGATAAGTTAATGAGTTTACTACTTCCACCCCCTGCAGTCTCTTTGGCAACGTCCCGCGGCATCCCAAAGGTAGCAGTTGACACTTAGATCTATTTATTCTAAATCCTGAAAATTTCCCAAAAGTGTTGAGGATCTCCAGAACCCCTTCCAGGTGGTGAATGGGATCCCCCAAGAAGAGAAGCATGTTATCGGCAAAGCACGTGAGTCTTACCTCCCGCGACCCGACCCCTATGCCCTTGAAAATGTCTGATTTCAGCAAATGTATGGCTAGTGGCTCCAGGGCTATATTGAATAGCATAGGAGACAATGGGCATCTTTGCCTGGTGCCCTTTTGGAGTCGTATCGGAGCCGATATGAAGCTGGGGGTATGTACTCTCGCCTGCGGTGTTCTATACATGGCGGCTAAATAATTTCTAAATTCCCCTGTGATGCCCATCTTATCAAATACTTTGTTCAGCCAATGCCAGTTGACGTTGTTAAAGGCCTTCTCAGCATCTTTTCCCAATAAGGCCTGCGACCCCCCTCCCTGCGAGCTCCTTTCCACCGCATCTTGAACTGCGAAGACTGCCCGAATATTCTTGACCGAAGACTTCCCCTTTATAAACCCCAGCTGATGCATCCCAATTAAATTGGGCATCAGAACCGAGAGTCTTTTGGGCCATCACCTTCGAGATGATCTTCACATCCTGATTAATTAGTGATATAGGTCGATATGACTCTGGGTACAGAGGATCTTTTCCTTTCTTATGGAGGACCTTTATATAGGCCGTGTCTCCTGACGGTAAAATGACCTGCTTTTGGAGAATTTCTTCTGATACCCTGAGAAGAGTGGATGTTACTTCTTTCACTAAAATTTTGTAAAAATCTCCAAAATAGCCATCCGGTCCTGGTGCCTTGGCCGGTGGGATACTTTGATACCCCTCTATTTCTCCTCCCCTAATGCTTGCATTCAGCCTTCCTCTGTCTGTCTCTGTCTGCAGAGATAGCACTAAGTTGAATATTTTTAAGAAATTCTGTCCCTTTAGAGTTATCGCAAGACTTCTGTGTGTAAAGGTTTTCATAGTATCTGGCCAGTATGGTGTTAATCTGTCTGGGATCCTTCGCTAAGGTACCTGCGTCATCCTTGAGACATAGTATCCCTGCCAACCCCCTCCTGTTCCTTACCAAATTGGCCAATAGTCGACTAGATTTGTTGCCGAATTTAAATAAAGATGCTCTCACCCTGTCTCCCAGGAGGTTCTCCAGCCTCTTTTGTTGCATCTCAAACTGATCTTTAGCTGCTGTCCAGTTATCCTTATTGTCCTTACTAGGGTGTTCTAGAAAAGTAGTATACGCACATCTAAGCTGGGTCGTCGCTCTAAACAAATTTCACTCTAAGGCTTTCTTTTAGCCGCCATGTATGACATTATTCTCCCCCTTAGCAACACTTTTCCTGTGTCCCAAAACAGCCCTGGTGTCCCCGTATGGTTTAGATTGTCCCTAGTATACTCCTCCCACCACCTTTTCAACAACTCTCTAAAGTGATCATCTGCTCCAAGTGTCCCTGGGAACCGCCACAGAATGTCAGACCCTTTTGGATGTAAATCCTGTAGGTTGAGTACCACCGGGGAGTGGTCAGAAATTACTAGGTCCCCGATTTCAATGGATTCCACCCTTCCCAACAGTGTTGCGTTAGACAGGAAGTAGTCCAATCGCGACCAAGACAAATGGACGTGCGAGAAGTGGGTAAATTGCCTCTCCTCAGGATTAAAGTGCCTCCAAACGTCCGTTAGGCCGGCATTGTCACAAAGCGCGCTGATCAGGCTCCGCTCTTGACCCCCGTACCCTGTCGCTTGTTAGTGCGCTTCCTATCCTCCGACTCCTTCATGACACAATTAAAGTCCCCACCAATCAATACGTTACTGCCGCTTTCCTGTAGGATGGATGTCCCTAAGTGGTGGAAAAATTGCCTGTCAGGGGTTTTCAGAGCGTAAACATTCAATAGAACCAACTTTCCCACTGGCGTCTCCAAGTGGACCTTATGTAAGCGCCCTTCTGTGTCTGCTTCTTGACTCGTAATTTTACACGTAGTATTCCTATTAAGGAGTAGCACCACCCCCGCCTTCCCCTGGACTGCCGCTGAGCCATGCACCTCCCCCACCCAAGATTTTTGGAGATGGAAGAAGTCCCGCTCCGTAAGATGGGATTCCTGGAGCAAGACTATATCCGGCTTCATTTTTTTAAGATACCTTAGGACCATCGTTCGTTTGTGAGTAGAACGAAGCCCCTTGATGTTCCATGTGATTATTCGCATTTTACCCTCTAAGCTGTATTATTCTAAGTGGCACCTCAGACACCCGCTGAATGGTACAATACCCTCCCTGTTCCGTCCATAACCCCCCCCTAAAAGAATCAATTGAACAGAAACCTCCTAAACCAACACCCTTTTCCTTTCTAGATCGCACGGACTTCTCTTTTTTCGTGCATATTATTGGAGGCGAAAAAGTCTTCCTCCTAACCGTTTACTAAATCTCCACTGGCCATCTCCTCCCCCTCCGGCCTCTAAGCACAAGCATTTGTCTGCCCTGCTCTACCTCTATACAATTTGTCTGGAACATTTTAAGCATATTCACATAACTTTACATTAACAGTATTACTCCTCCCCTCCTTTCTCCTCCCTGCCCCTCACAAAATTACTGGTGGGACTGGGTACATTGAAAGGAACTTTCCCCAATAAAACAAATAAACCGGTCCTGGAACCGGGAACCTGAACACAATCATCGTTTTCTTGGGGTCCGGTACTGTCCACGATGTTGACGAGAGTCCTCCTGTTCCTGGGTAGCTTTGATTCTACTGACTTGGCGCTGACTCCTCCGTTCTCTTTCTCTTTCCAGCCTTTTTTCTTCCTCTTTCCCGCTGGTGCCCATCCCTTGGGACATAGATTCTAGATAGTCCTCTGCCTCCTCCACTGATTGGCACAGTATAGGCGGCCCTTTCTCTGGAAAGACTTTAAGTGTTGCTGGGAACTGTAGAGAAAACCGAACTTGCTTTTTTACCAGTGACGTGCAGACGGTAGAAAATAGTTTTCTCTTCCTTGCTACTTCGATGGAATAGTCCGCGAACATTAGGAGTTTGTCTCCTTTGAACATCAGGGGCATTTTGTGTGTACGGTATGCTTGTAGAAGCTGGGTTTTTTCAGAGTAGTCCAATATTTTATTGACTGGTTAGGTTTTGATCTTGGCCCCCTTGGATGGGGGTCTTGGTGTGCCAATTCTGTGGACGTTGCCCTTTCGGGGACCCCCAAGCCCGAGCATGGGGGATTGTTTTGACAAAATCCTTTGGAGGTTTTTAGGGGGTTTGACCCTGAGCCCAATGATCCTCAGTTTGGGTTTCCAAGTGAAGGGTTTCTAGGTCCTCGACTTCCCCTGTAGATATTCCGTTTTTTAAGTAATCTCTCGTGGTTTTTAGCTCCCATAATGTCGTCCTCCGCCCCCCTCCCTTCTCCCTCTACATTGATAGCCTTTTGGAATGTTTTTTCAGCTCCCCTGAATCGAGACTGGCTGCCCTGCTGCTTTCCTGATGGGGGCTATGGTAGTTTCAAATAAGGCCAGTATATCCGGGGCAAGAGCTTGGCCACTTAATAGCCAGGGCCCTTGCAGGAAATTCAGGGGGGATGGTCTCTTCCAGCTCTCTGTCTCAAGGAGTTAACCCCTGTGAGCCAGGCCCTGATCAGATGCTGTGATGGGTGGCTGCTTTTACTGTGTTTGTGAGCTGTCAGGTGTGCCCCCTGGAGTACCCCGCGCTGCTGTCGCTGTCATATGGTGCCCCCCATGTCCCCCAATCTGCCGTTCTGGTTTTCTGCCCGCACCCCCCCTCTGGAGTGGGGGTGGACCCGGCACCATTTGTGGGGCAGAGGGGCGTCCCGGGCTTTCCGGGTAATTACAGGGCCGGACCCCCCGCGCGCTGCGGACGCTACCCCGAGTCCCGGAGCGGTCTGGTGTCCGTGGAACTAAAAAGTGCCGTTACAGGTGGGGGTGTATAGGGGGGGAAGCCCGCAAGAGGCGAGTGGGGCCGGAGCGTATATAACTGAATCCCGAGTACCTGACAGCCCGTGTGCTGTCAGCTATCTCTTCGCTTGTATGCGACTCCTCCGGGGGCACTTTCTTTAAAAGATACCATGCGGAGCAAGACAAACGCTCGTGCTGCGCATGGATCCGGGGTCTGTGGCCGTCCGGAGTTTCCGGCACAGGCAGGTTCAAACCTGCGTGCCGGCCCATGGCATCACGCGCCGGTCGGGAAAAAACCGAAGGGGCGCGCGGGGGAGGGGCCCGACAGCGAGGAAGCGAGCGGCGAGGGAACGGAGGGTGGGAAGAGTAAGTGTTTTTTTTTGTTTTAAAAACTGTCTATGCCTCCCAAGCCTGCCGTGGGGCCTATACCTGGTATACGACCTTACCGCCTAACCCCGCCTAGTGGGGGCCATACCTGGCTTAACGACTATACCTGCCATAAAAACCCCTTTGGGGGGCTATACCTGCCCATAACCTCCCAGGGGACTTTTACGTACAAACCCACCAGGGGGGTATACTGCCTAAACCTACCTAGGGGGGTTTAAATGCTACAACCTATCTAGGGGGGCTTTACTGCCTATAACCACCCGGGGGGTTAAAAGCCTATAACCTACCCCGGGGGACTATACCCGTCAACCCACCTAGGGGACTATACTGTTTTCAACCTAAATAGGGGGACTACACCTGCCTATAACCTACTGGGGGATTTACCTCCTTAACCCATAGGGGGACATACTGCCCAATCCTACCTGGGGGCCCTTTTACCCCGTAGGGGGGGAAAAATGCCTATAACTACCTAGGGGGGCCCCAACCTGCCTATAACCCGCCTTGGGGACTATACCTGCCTTAACGACCTTACCTCCTTAACCCCTAGGGGGACAATTCCCTTAACAACCCATACCCGCCTAGGGGGGGTATCCTGCCCATAACCCCCTAGGGGATATACCTGCCATAACCTGCCCTTTGGGGACTATTAAACCCGCCTATAACGACCTATACCTGCCTAAACCCACCTAGGGGGGGCTATACCTGCCAAAACCTACCTAGGGGGAAATTAACCGCCTAGGGGGGGCTATACTGCCTATAACCTCCTCGGGGGACTATAGCCTATAACGACCTTACCCGCCCATAAAACCCACCTAGGGGGGCTATACCTGCCTCAACCTACCTAGGGGGGCTATACCCGCCCAAACCCTTTTAGGGGGATATACCTGCCATAAACCTCCCCAGGGGGACTTTACCGCCTATAAAATACCCGGGGGGCTATACCCGCCCATAAAACCCACCTAGGGGAACTATACCTGCCTACAACCCACCAGGGGGATTATATGCTTTCAAACCTACCTAGGGGGACTTACCTCTTACAACCCACCTGGGGGGCTTTTACCTCCTAAACCCACCTAGGGGGACAACCTGCCCATAACTACTAGGGGCCTATAATGCCCAGGGGATATACCTCCTATAACCCCCCCCCTTTTGGGGGGCCTTTAAACCGGGGCCTATAACCCGCCTTGGGGGACTATCCCGTATAAGACCTATACCTGCCTATTTCTGCCTAGGGGAAATATACTTGCCTATAATTCTGTCGGGCCCCTTTACCTGCCTATGGGGGCAATTACCTGCCTATAACCTGCCTAGGGGGACCTATACCTGCCTATACCCTGCCTATAATGACCTATACTTGCCTATAACCTGCCTATGGGGGACATTAAACTGCCCATACCAGCCTATACCTGCCTATGGGGGACATTAAACTGCCTATGTAATTTTATTGGTATCTATTTTTATTTTTAAAATTCACCAATAGCCGCTGCGTTTTCCACCCTAGGCTTATACTCGAGTCAATAAGCTTTCCCGGTTTTTGTGGCCAAAGTAGGTGCCTCGGCTTATACTCGGGTTGGCTTATACTCGAGTATATACGGTAGTTAAAAAATATTTTGGGGTTAGTTTTACTTTCTATGGCAATATGTCTTATTGAGCATCTGTGGGCCATTCTCATATGGAAGGTGGAGGAGTGCAAGGTCTCTAATATCTTCCAGCTACACCTCTCATTTATTGGTAAGTATTGCACTATATATATATCACAACCACCCTGGACATGTTGGAACCACGCACAAACCACACCACCAGAGTCAGACGCCCGCAGCCTTGGCACATGCCTCAGACTCGCCATCTGCAGCGATGTTCCAGGTGTGCTGAGCGTCTGTGGAGAAAGCTACCTGCAGACTTTCTCCACTACAAATTCGTGCTCAGTACTTATCACACTGCCCTTCACAGCACCAATCACAAATATTTCACCTCCCTCATCTCAACACTACACAACAACCCAAAACACCTGTTTAACACCTTCCACTCCCTCCTAAGGCCTAAAGCTCAGGCCCCAGTTACTGACCTTTGTGCTGAAGACCTGATGACTCACTTCAAAGAGAAAATGGAAAATACCCAGCAAAATATATCTCCGTCCCCAAGTAAGACCCATCCCATCCCCTCCCGCACGTCCTCTAGTCTATTCTCCGCCCTTGACCCGACGACAGAGGAAGAAGTGTCCAGGCTTCTCCTGTCTGCACGCCCTACCACCTGCTCTAGTGACCCCATTCCCTCCCATCTCGTCCAGTCTTTTTCACCAGCTGTCATCTCTCACCTTACTACAATCTGTTACCTCTCTCTCTCCACTGGGACCTTTCCATCTTCCTTTAACCCCTTAACGACCCTGGGCGTTTGAGTGCGTCCCAGGGCCGCTAAGGGGCTTTGCAGGGGGATCGCTCCACGACCCCCCCACACAGCTGCCGGGTGTTAGCGGCTAATCGCCGCTAACACCCGGCAGTAACAGCGCCCGCGGGTGGCTCCGCCTGCTAGCGCTGTTTAACCCATCAGACACCGCGGCAAAGATGGCCACGGCGTCTGAATGAACGCCGATCGGTGTCATGCACCGATCGTTACGGTTATTGGCATCAGCGCAGCTATGCAGCGCCGATCCGACGACCGGACACAGTGGTGGAGAGCCCTGTGAAGGCTCCCGTCACTTACACTGGCCGGTTTGCCCCACTTCCGTCCGCAGACAGGAAGTGGGGAAACCGCCATCTTTGTACACCCTAATGCATTGCCTATGCTAATGCATTAGGTTGTATTAACAATCGCGCCCCCTAGTGGTCAAGCACCATAGCGGGACTAAATGTTACAGTAAAAAAAATTAAAATAATAAAGTTTTAAAGTGCAAAAAAAAAAAGTATTAAAAGTTAAAATCACCCCCCTTTCCCCATTTTACAAATAAAATCATTAAAATAATAAAAAGGTTACACATATTTGGTATCGCAGCATCCGAAAAAGTCTGATCTATACAAATATAACATCATTTATCCTGTACACTGAACACCATAGAAGAAAAAAAACTCCAAACGGCAAAATTGCGTTTTTTTGGTCATTTTACGTCACTCAAAAAATGGAATAAAAATGATAAAAAAAAGTCGCATGCATTCCAAACTGTTACCGATAAAAAGTACACTTCAGCCCGCAAAAAAATGCCCCCTCATTGGCGTCCATAGGTGTTAGTACAAAAAAGTTATTGGTCTCACAAAATGGCGCTGTGGCGCAAATTTCAAAAATAGAAAATGTTTGGAATTTTTTTACGGTACCAAAACATAACGGAAACCCTACATGTTTCATATCGGCGGATGCGTAACAACCTGTAGAATACAGATAACACATTATATTTACCGAAGATTGAACGCCGTAAAAGCAAAACCCCCGCAAACATGGCGAAAATACATTTTTTTTCACAATTTGCCCCATTTGGAATTTTTTTGCGGTTTCCCAGTATATTCTATAGTATAGTGAATAACACCATTAGAAAGTACATCTTGTCCCGCAAAATAAAAGCCCTCATGTGTCTATGTAGGTGGAAAAATAAAAAAGTTATGGCTTTCAGAAGGCGAAGAGGGAAAAACAAACGTGTCACCAAAAAAAAAACGCCGGGTCCTTAAGGGGTTAAACACGCCATCATAACCCCTTTACTAAAAAAGCCCACTCTGGACCCGTCTTGCGCTGCTAATTATCGACCAGTCTCTAACCTGCCCTTCATCTCTAAACTCCTGGAACGCTTGGTCTACTCTCGCCTAATCCGCTATCTCTCTACTAAGTCTCTTCTCGATCCTCTACAATCCAATTTCCGCACCCTACAATCCACAGAAACTGCTCTAACTAAAGTCTCAAATGACCTCCTAACAGCAAAATCTCAGGGTAACTACTAGTTGCTGCTTCTCTTGGATCTCTCAGCAGCGTTTGACACTGTTGATCACCAACATCTCCTCAGCATGCTCAGCGCCATTGGCCTCCAGGACACCGCTCTCGCTTAGTTCTCATCTTACCTGTCTGATCGCTCCTTCAGTGTCTCTTTTTCGGATATACCTCCTCTTCTCTACCTCTTGATGTTGGAATTCCTCAGGGATCAGTTCTAGGCCCTCTCCTCTTTTCATTGTACACAGCCCCAATTGGACAAACCATCAGCAGATTTGGCTTCCAGTACCATCTCTATGCTGATGACACCAAATTATACACCTCCAACCGTGACATCAGTCCTACTTTCCTACACAACACCGTCCGCTGTCTCTGACATCATGTCCTCTCTCCATCTGAAACTAAACTTCACTAAAACTGAACTTCTTGTCTTTCCGCCATCTACTAACCAACCCCCCCACCTGTTATTTCTGTTTCAGTATGTGGTACCACCATTACTCCTAGGCAGCAGGCCCGCTGTCTGGGGGGTTATACTAGATTCTGATCTGACCATCACCCCATATATCCAATCCCTTGCACGCTCCTGTCACCTGCACCTCAAGAACATCTCCAGAATCCATCCATTTCTCACTGTTGAAACAGCTCAAACTCTCATTGTCGCCCTTATTCATTCTCGTCTCGACTACTGTAACTCCTTGCTAATCAGTCTCCCTCTGTGCAAACTCTCACCTCTTCAATCTGTCCTGAATGCAGCAGACAGCCTCATCTCTCTTTCCAGCCGCTATACTAATGCCTCTACCCTGTGTCAGTCACTGCACTGGTTGCCCATTCAGTAAAGGATACAGTATAAACTCATCACTCTAACACATAAAGCTCTCCACAACGCTGTACCCCCCTACATCACCTCCCTCATCTCTGTTTACCACCCGACCCACTCTGCTGCTGATATCAGGTTACACTCATCAATCATCCGTACCTTCCATGCCCGTCTCCAAGATTTCACACGTGCGGCACCAGTTCTCTGGAATATGCTGCCACGGGCGATCAGGTACATTCACAACCCTCATAGTTTTAAGAGGGCCCTGAGAACACATCTTCTCAGTCTGACTTACCAAGATCCCTAACTGCTATCACACACATCTGTCACTCCCTACACTAGGGCACTAACAGGCACTTATCTGTATATAGATGTACTGTCTGGATGGCAGGTTCATCCATTTTTCATGTAAACCACCCCCCTATTTATGAAACATGGCTGGACCATTGTAAACTTGGCACTTCTCACTGTTTGTTTCACCCATACACCCTAATAGATTGTAAGCTCTCACGAGCAGGGTCCTCACACCTTGTGTCTCATCTGTAAGTACTTTTAATGTGTCATGTCTGTACGTTTAACCTTGAATTTGTAAAGTGCTGCGGAATATGTTGGCACTATATAAATAAAGATTATTATTATTATTATTATTATTATTATATATACATATACTCGATTAATATAATATGTAGTCGTATATACTATTAAAATCTGAGAGCCGTGCTCTATGATATAACAAATATATGTCTTTCCGCGTCTCTGTGCCTTCAGCTAGCGACAGCACCAGCACTGACAATCTGAGAAGTAGAGGAGGCAGGACAGTTCAGCTCAGCTCTTGTGGGAAATGTAGTTTTCATAGAGTATGCCTAGCAACTGTAGTTCTGCCCACTAGCCCAGTGAGGAGTAATAGTAATATTATATGATGTAACAATATGTGTAAGTAGTTTACCGCTAACAGCAGAGATCAGAGCAGACTCTGATCTCTGCTGTTTAACCTCTTAGAAGCTGCGATGATCACCGCCGCAGTGTCTAAGGTAATGATAAACGGTCAGCGCCTCAGCGGCAAGAACATAAGGTGCTGATCATTTATGAGAATTTATGAGTCCATGGAGACCATGGGGAACTGGCAAAAAAAAGCAACAGGAGAACTGGTCTATTAATACCTAGATAACCAGGGAACCTGAAGAACTAAGTCATTTATAAAGTCTATATTGGTGTGAGTCCATGGAAACCATGTGGAACTGGCAAAAAAAAATTGTAAAAGTCTGGTCCATTTTTGATGAGAGCCTTTGTTTGTGCAAAGGCCGAACAAGATACCACAAAAGTCTTTAAAGTCACTGAACAAAGAGGGCCACCACTAATGATGACAAATTAATTCTAATGATTCATGTACAGTTCAATGACCAACTAACTTGAAGGAATTACCCTAGTAAAGAATTCACCCTCTTTGATCTTGGAGAACAAAAACATTTCCCAGGTCTACAGTACTTCATGAACTTGGACAGAATCTACCGACAGAATTAGACTATGGTCATTAATAAATGAAGACTGAGTAGAGAAATCAGTGGAGAAGAATAAGGGCCAAAAAGCCTGATGGGGGTTTAAACATTGAGCAGACTGCAGGTATAGCATGTTCTTCGGGTTTGTGTAAGTGGTCACAGAATGAATGGACCCCTTCAGCAATATCCAAAGGTTCAGCTTTTGGCAAAATATTTCTTGAGCACGTTGTTGGTTCCTGACTCCCTTCTATCTATTACATATTAGGACCCATTAAGTTTTTTCATAAATTTGCTATTGCTGCAAACAAATACTTCGTATGGCTTGGCAACCTAGTGATATAGGTTTTTATATATATTGAATCCAGCACACAGCAGGTGAAAAAATATAGTCTTTATTGATCCGATAAAATCCAAGTACCACATAAGTGTGAAATGCAGGAACCACAGATGAAGATTGAATCCTGCAATGACCTCCCAATCGGTATAGGGAAAACACAGCTGTTACTTATGCATACATGTAATTCCTACAATGAATTTAGATTTCCTAGCAAATTCCTAAATGCTTAGGAACAGTGACTTCTGTATTTGTGAATACAGGATTTATTACGAGTTTTGTGGTCAAGGTTTTTTCTCAAAAGAAACTGACTGTTCCAGTGCCCTGTTACAGCAATGGGGTGTGCTATCAGTATGTCATTAAAAATGTAATGTAAATTAAAGGGCTAATGGTACAGAGATGGTGTCATTAGTCTTTTGATTTCCATGGGGTAAGATTGTAGGGGTTGATATTAACAATTTGCTTTGCTTTATATGTCTCTGTTTTGGCCCACTATCCAGTCAATTACCTATGAACCTCCTTCTAAGTCTTCTTTTTTACAAAAATGTAATAATTCAAATAGTGTTTAAATATTCAATCCCAATGACTACGCTGTCATAGGAACTGATTTAAATTCATGGAAGCCTTAAAGCAGAACCTGCAATAAATCATCAAGCTTGATTCCTCACAAACATTTCTCCTTGAAACTTATCTTGGTTTGCTGAAAATGATCTTCAAATGCTATAGGCACCTGTTAACTACATTGCCTTATTCACTTTCTTCTGCAAAAGTGAACCATAAAGGAACAGAATGAAATTGCTCAGCCAAGAAAATACCCAAATGTACATACATTGGCATTTTATCTAAGAAGAAAACATTATCATCTGAGCTGCATGTTTGCAGATGGATAGTTACTTGGATTTTACATTATTTGCTCTGCCAGGAAAGTGGCAGCTCTCCCTGTACCTCCCGCCAACACTTTGTACTGGCTAAAAGAGGTTCACAAAGCATTTGTAAAGCTGTGGAAGCTTCATCTCCATTGGCTGCTATGTTTGCCACAATTTCTTCAATAACACGTTAATGTATATGTGATGGAAATCCAATTTAATTTCTTAACCTTAGAACTAATGCAATTTTTGATAAAGCGTTTTACCTAATATATGGAGGTATTGTTCTTCTCAACTACCCCATTGTTGTGTGTATTAAAGCAAAGGGCATACTTTAACGTGCATTTATAATATCCAATTAAATGCTCCAGTACCTTTTTATATAATTCTCAACAAACAATGAATGCCACAGGCTTTTTCTTCAGCTTTATAATCATCTAAGAGGCAAGAGCAGACAGTAGGAACAACATCACTAAAAATTCTCCCTGTACCAGCACACTTGAAAACTAGGTATTTTTTCCCATGCATTCTGCCTAAATCTTTGCTTGGCAGGATTAGCAGAGGAAATGATTTGTTTTTGTGCTGTGGAATACACTCCAGGTGCAAATGGGTTGTTTTGATGTGGCTGACTGACTCAATAGACACATGGTCATTTTTAATTGAAGACATGCACAGAATAACACTCACAAATGTCATCACGTCTTCATACTCTATGGGAAAGGTGAAGCGTTAGCAAGCATTTAGTAAACATACACTTTTAGGATATTGCTTTCCATTATGTTTGTCAACATCACGTTTGGCATGAGAGTTCTGATCCCCATGAACTGAAAGGACACTAAAACTGAGCTCAAATAATTCCTCCTTGCAGCCCAAATAATTCTAATACACAGCATGTTCTGTTTTTAATGAGTACATTTGTTCCTAGAAAAATCAATCTGGAAGAATATGTATTTATTTGATCTCCATTGTTGCCAACAACATATGAGAAAGGATGTATGTTAAACATGTGATTCCAATAAGGTTATGCCTTGTCAAAGGTGGTGGCCAGCAGTGCTCAGGGGGTGAGATGATCAGCTCTCTGTACTAAGAAGTAGAGACTATCAACCTAAGAATCTAGAAGTTCATTGGTATATTGGTGCAGAAACTGATGGCACTCATAGCTAATAACCAGGAAAGAAGGGGACTAGAAGGAAAAAGTAACAAACTATAGAATCAGTGAAGTAGTAGCCATCCATAAATGCTGCTAGTGTCATATGTTAGGTCACCTTTAAACGCAAACTAGTCTTTAACATCCATAACTAAAGTGATTAGACAATAATATTGTTAAAGAATTAACAAATAATAAAGCAGAGAAGGCCATAACCTACAGGCAATCTCATTAACATGACTGCTACTTCCTGCTTGGACCCCAATAATGAGATGTCATTTGCTAGGAAGCCCTTATTGTCCATTTCACAGTAGCACCACCTAGATACATTTAAAGTGGTTTGTCCACAAAATAAAATTGACGTGGGAAGCTTGTAAATTAACCATGGATCATTATTGAAAATTCTGCACTATTTTTGTTTTAGATGCTACCTTAGTGGCTCATAGTGTACAGCTCATCTCCAGGGGATATGACCAGTGACAAGAGCTCCTCAGGCCAGCAGCACATGCTCAGACATCCTGTCTCTGCTCGGGCAACTACTATCATTCTCTCATTCTACTCTTGTCCCATGTACTAGTTAATAATTAGTCAAAAAGTGCAAATAAATCAAATGAAAGAAAGAAACCTCATTCAAATGTGTGCATGGAGAACAAAAAGAAAATCCACGTTTTTGCCTGCAGGGATTTAAACCTAGAACATCTGTGCTGAAGGGCAGAAGTGTTAACCACTCAGCCACATTGTAGCTGCTCAGAACTCTTTACATAAACAGATCTTTGTTTGACTAGAGTGAGCACACTGTGGAAAAAGACATGGTGATGTGAAGCCTGCTGGGTCACATGCTATGCAGTTCAAACAAGTCGTACATGCCCAATTTTGAACACACTGAAATCTGAAGCAGGAATTAACCAGGCATGAAATGTCTTCGTGGTAAAACCCCTTTAAGCATTAGACTTTTCTATAGTACATGGCAAGATAGGTCTTCCAGAAAGAAACAGATTTTTCGTAACTGCTCTTCACACTGGAAAGAGATAAGAATCATGTACAGAGTCATCTAAACTCCAAATTGGTACCAATAAAAACATTACTTCTCCCGCAAAAAAGAAACAAACCCCTTTCACAGCTCCGTTTATGGAAAAATAAAAAAAGTTATAGCTATCAGAAGATAGTGATGCATAAATATTGTTTTACACAAGTGCAACTACATAAAAAAACTATATAAGTTGGGAATCACCTTAATCGTATAGACTCACGGAGTGCTGTTAAAAACATTAATAGGATTCCTGTATTTTCTTCATCCTTCCTTGGAAAAAATGGATCTATAGATGATTAAAACCTCTTGTTCCCAACAAATGTTTTTTTTATTGTGTAAAAGCAGTAAAAATATAAATTGGGTATTGCGGTAATCTTATTGACCTGCTCAATAAAGACAATGGGGAACCTGAATGAACGGGGCTGTGCCAGAGGTTTGGCGTCTTTTCAGCCCAAAGACTAGCACACTCCCGTTCACTATATTTTTAATCAGGCGCACTCCAGAATCACTATATTTACTATTTTGCCATAGGCAAACTTAAACTCAATCAGTTCTCTATCTATAAAACACTAAAATGTAACTTTTATTATGTATAACTCTTAACCTCTATACACACTATTTAAAATCCTGATTTCTAACCTCACCATTTAACCCGTTCTACTTGTGAAGGGAGGAATAGCTCCTTTTCCATTATCAAGTTTGGTGGAACCCCACCTACCAACAGGAAAGCCTTATATATACAGCAATTTACTAACTCCAGTGAGGGATCCCAAGCCTCCTACTTGGGCAATCGTCCCTAATCTAATGGACACAAGACCAATAAGGCCCCCTTTTGACACCCTCTGCAGCGGGTGGCACTTGTAGACAGAGGTGAGAAATCACAATTAAAAACGTCATACCTGACCTCCCCAACATGTTTCACCAGCTAAACTGGCTTCATCAGGGGTTAAAGGTCTGTTCCCATGTGGTCTAAGCTCATTTCCTTTTATATCATTATAAAGTATATAGTTAGAGAACTGATTAAGTTTAAGTTTGCCTATGGCAAAATAGTAAATATAGTGATCAGAAGTCACTCTCAGTTCTATTGTGAGATTCCCATTTTTTTGGGAGACTAGTTGACACTCCAGAATCAGGCGCATTACAGAACGCCCACACACTTTGTAATGTGCCTGAGATCAGAGGCTGTCCTGTTGGTGTGTCGCACTACAACGGTATGAAGCTACACATTTATAGCTTTAGTACAGCAAATCCAGGCGCATTACCGCTGGAACAGGAAGAGCACTTTAAAAGTGTTTTACCTGAGCCAGAATTGTTGTTTTTGCGCTAGAATACGCCTGATTTATGGCCCGCAGTAGACTGGGTTCATAGATTCAGGCGCATTCTACACTACTAATGTGCACAAAAAAAATGTCCACCGTATTATTTTTTGCTTTTAATGATCACAATTGTAAGAGTATATTACAGTAAGAGAATAAGTCCTTCAAAATAACGTTCTGTCTGGATGTATGATGGGATTACATGTGTTTTGTGACAGGCTGTACTCTTATATTCACTCAATTTTATATTGTTCAGACCACCCTGCACATCACAATAAATGTGATTTGAACAGGGATTCTTCTCCTGTCAGCTGACATGTAGAGAAAATCAATAAATAATTCTTTGAACTGAC
Source organism: Phyllomedusa bahiana (assembly GCA_025379985.1). Taxonomy (NCBI): domain Eukaryota; kingdom Metazoa; phylum Chordata; class Amphibia; order Anura; family Hylidae; genus Phyllomedusa; species Phyllomedusa bahiana. The sequence continues at coordinate 208,303 of JAODAL010001273.1, read as the reverse complement.
ATTCTATATTCCAATGTGCCCTATAACAAGTGGGAGTCAAAATCAACATGTCACAGTCTCCTTGGTGTTAGGGGAATTTAATTTTAAATTATTTCTATACAGAGATGACGGCAGTTTATTAAGGCGCATAATATTAAACTTCATTAGGTATGACAGCATATGTTTAACGGTAATTCAAAGCAAAAGCATGATGTCATAAACTTATAAAGTATAGGCTATACTTCTGGCGTGTCTTCTGGGACAAATTCACTCTCCATGGGAAATTATAAGGTATATAGGTTGACATTTATTGAATTTAATGGGACAAATTGGTAATGTAAATTACAATTATCATTAAAACATTAAAGACGCTGCTATAAATGGGGCATCGATGAGCTTGGTTTTATACTGATTCCCAAAATAAAAGTAAGGTTGGTAACTTAAATGGGTTTTCTATGACTCAGAATCCTCCTCTCCTCTACCAACTCCCACTGTACTAAAATAGAAAATTAACCCGCACTTCTATTACCACTGTAGCACTGCCAGAGCTCCAGTGTTCCCCTCCAGTCCCTCACTGTTGATGTCACCTTCATGGATCACATGATGCTGCAGCCAATCTCTGGCCTCAGCAGTGACCACAGAGGTAAGTGATTGGCTGCAGCATCATGTGACACCATAATGGATATGACATCATCAGTGAGGGACCGGGGTAAATATCGGTTCATTTTCTATTTTAGCTCATTGAAAGGTGGTAGGGAGATTTTTAAAAGTCTTGGAAAACCCCTTTAACTTTTTCTGTATCTGGACATTCTACCCAAAAATCACAAATGGACAACATTTTATTGACATTCTGAACAATTGTAATGAATCATAAAGATTATAAATGATATACATATACTAGTGCATCTCAAAAAATTAGAATATCACTGAAAAGATAATTGATATAAATAATTTAAGTCAAATAGAGAAACCGATATATTGTATAGACTCATTACAGTATGAATTACAAGGTTTAATACATTTGTGAGCCCTATAACAAATCAAAAGATAGTCCTGGAGAACCCCTTTCATTTCTAATGATATTCTAATTTTTTGAGATGCACTAGTATATAACCTGGGACAGTGCTATGAATATACCAGCAGAGCTCACTGTTAAAGGAGTTGTCTCACGACTGGATTTCATCCTACCTTGGTGCTGTCCTAAGAGCTGTAGTTTTGAAATCATGGGCGGGAGCACTGGCTTCCTGGAGTCCTCTCCCCCCTCCCTTCATCTAGGTGACGTCATGCTGCTGCGCTCGCTCCCGATGCTAACAGCATTGGAAGGGAGAACATCTCAGATCACAGAGTTCTCTTTCCCCTGCTGCTCACCATTCAATAGTATCCACCATGTACACAGCACATATTTCTCTCCCCATACATCCATACATGACCCAAGCCATGCATATACAACACATAATCTTTGATGTGTTGTATTTGCATGGAGTTATCTCAGTGCTACATCTGTCTGTGTCTGCTTAATTACTATTCACTGACTGTTGACTATTTCCTGCCTGAATCATTCACTTCAGCAGTGAAGCTGGTTAGGTAAACAGGAGAGTGAATGCTAATTAGGCAGACTCAGAGCTGAATGAGAGGGGCAGGAAATAGTTAACAGCAGTGAATAATAATTAGGCTGAGACACAGATAAGGCAGCAGAGGAACTGACAGGGGCTGCTAGTATGCCTGCTCTAAATCACTGAGCTGTGCCGCAGGCAGAGCGAGGACAGAGAGAGAAAGGACAGGAGATAGTTAAACTTGTGTGCTCGCTCCCGACGCGACCTGTTGTGATAAGATGCTGGAGATACAGCCTATCAGGGAGAACAAGCAGGTCGGTGACTATAGAGACCTCAGCAGCCTCTGAAGCCACTAAAAACAAGTTATCTAGAAATCAGTAGGAGATTTGTTATTGACATATATTGCAAACGTGCTTGTTTTTTGAAGATCTTTAATTTGAATGACAATATTTGTAGTGAGACAACCCCTTTAAGTAATGATAGTCACAATGATTTGCACAAACTCTTTGTACTTAAAAATCAAATGAAGAAATCCATTACAAACCCTGAAAGATTATTCACTGTTCTCGGTAATGTGGCCTAAGATATTTGCAGTTCTATGCAGAATTCTTTAAACATTATACATATGGCATTCACAGTTCACTTGTTCACTTACATAGCTGTCTCAGAGTTTATAACAGAAGAAAGTCAGATTGAGATCATCTGATTACAGCATAGTATAAGAGGTTGATCACCTCAAAATGGGTATACCTGAGTGTTTCTATGCATAGGTTTTATGTGGGTTTTTGATAATGGACTAATGTACTGTACATTCTCTTCTACATTCTCTTCTTGGGATTCTTATTATCAGAGCCTTTCATTTTGCTGTAGGTTTCCTATACATTTAACTTGGTAAAGAACTGCAGAAATAGCGTCATTAAATGAGCACTGTACATATATCTATTATATGGCTATTTGCATTTCTCTTCCAGGAAAACCTGTAGACTGGTTAGTGTTATACATTACAAAGTACAGGCAAACTCTAAACACAATTTCTGTTTGGTTCATGAGTAACCATTTAACCCATTACCGACACAGGACGTATTGCTACGTCCTGGGGTCTGTAAGTTCCAATGTAGCAGGATTACTCAGAGAAGGCTTCCATCTCCGTCATATCTTTGTTGCAATCACTTCCTGCCCCAGGCAGAACTGCCATCTTTGAACATTCTTCTGCATTGTTTTTACAATGCAGAAGGGTGTATTGATGATTGCGTCCCCTAGTAGTCAAATACCTTAGAGGGACTTAAAGGGGTTGTCTCACTACAAAGATTGCATTTTATGTTAAAGATCTTGCAAAAACAATTGCAATATACACTCACCGGCCACTTTATTAGGTACACCTGTTCAACTGCTCGTTAACACTTAATTTCTAATCAGCCAATCACATGGCGGCAACTCAGTGCATTTAGGCATGTAGACATGGTCAAGACAATCTCCTGCAGTTCAAACCGAGCATCAGTATGGGGAAGAAAGGTGATTTGAGTGCCTTTGAACGTGGCATGGTTGTTGGTGCCAGAAGGGCTGGTCTGAGTATTTCAGAAACTGCTGATCTCCTGGGATTTTCACGCACAACCATCTCTAGGGTTTACAGAGAATGGTCCGAAAAAGAAAAAACATCCAGTGAGCAGCAGTCCTGTGGGCGGAAATGCCATGTTGATGCCAGAGGTCAAAGGAGAATGGGCAGACTGGTTCGAGCTGATAGAAAGGCAACAGTGACTCAAATAGCCACCCGTTACAACCAAGGTAGGCAGAAGAGCATCTCTGAACGCACAGTACGGCGAGCTTTGAGGCCGATGGGCTACAGCAGCAGAAGACCACACCGGGTTTCCCCTCCTTTCAGCTAAGAACAGGAAACTGAGGCTCCAATTTGCCCAAGCTCATCGAAATTGGACAGTAGAAGATTGGAAAAACGTTGCCTGGTCTGATGAGTCTCGATTTCTGCTGCGACATTCGGATGGTAGGGTCAGAATTTGGCATCAACAACATGAAAGAATGGATCCATCCTGCCTTGTATCAACGGTTCAGGCTGGTGGTGGTGGTGTCATGGTGTGGGGAATATTTTCTTGGCACTCTTTGGGCCCCTTGGTACCAATTGAGCATCGTTGCAATATCTTGTTGAATCTATGCCACGAAGAATTGAGGCAGTTCTGAAGGCAAAAGGGGGTCCTACCCGTTACTAGCATGGTGTACCTAATAAAGTGGCCGGTGAGTGTATGTCCATTAACAGTGTCCTACCTATTCCTAGATATTCCCTCTAGTATGGGCTGCATCAGCTCCTCAGGACACTATAGCTACAGACCTGTTCAATCTCTTTTGATAGGCTGCCAGCTCTGGTTGCTATAGCTACAGACCTGGCTTCTACTGCAGCCTGGTAGAAGCCAGTAAACACGCCCCTGAATTCAAAATTAAACCAAGAAAACAGGACTGAGGTAAGATGAATCAATGTAGTGAGACAACCCCTTTAATGTTACAATTAAAAAAGAAAAAAAAAAGAAAAGTATTAAATAAAATAATTAAAATATTTAAAGTTAAATCACCCCTTTTTGCCATTTTATAAGCAACAAAAAATAATAAAAAAGTTACATATAATTGGTATAGCTGCGTCCGTACAAGTCTAATATATTAAAACATAACATCAATTATCCTGTGTACTGTATACTGATTATGAAGAAAAAAAAGCCAAAAACCACATTGCATTGCAGGTCCCGACATAACAAATGTGAGCAAAAAAGTATTGCCCTCTATATCAAACATGGTACCAACTAAAATAGTACATTTCAGACCACAAAAATGCACCACCACTCAGGTCCATAGGTGGAAGTACAAAATAGTTATTGGTCATAGAAAATGGTTCTGGAGCCCAAATCTAACAAATAGGGAATGTTTGCCTTTTTTACAGTACTAAAACATAATGAAAATCCTACATCTTTGATATTGCTAGATTCATATCAAGCAGACTACAGATAACACAACATGGCACAAGCACATTTTTTCACATTTTACCCCACTTTGAATTTATTTTTCAGTTTTCCAGCATTGCCATTGGTACGGTAATGACACCAATAAAAATACATCATGTCCCGCAAAATTAAAGTCCTCAAATGCCTATGTAGGTAAAAAATGAAAACCCGTTAATGTCTTATCGCTTTTCTAGACAGCGGGAAGAGAAAAAAACGAAGAGTCATATTATTATGACTAGCTTTCAGGAAGGGGCTAACAGACATAACCAGCAATTAAATACAATGGAGGTGATCTAATATGGCTCACTAGACACTTCCAAAAAGTTGTCCCATTAGTTAAAGTCGAAGTCTGAAATGCATTCAGATTAATTAAAATGACATTTTGTGCATTCTTTGACGCAAAATAATAGCTGTTAAGAGTAAACCTAGCCTTGATGTGGTTGTTTAAGGCAGAAAATAAAAGGACGTTGTTTAACATATTTTGAAGGATAGACCGGATTTCTCATGGATCTCGTACCATATGGTGCATCTCCTGCCTTGTAGAGTTTCATGCTGTCTAAATTTAAGAGGGTATGAACAAATTTCACTCAGTGTTTGTAGAAGCTTGTAAAAGCTTGAGTAATATATTTTCTCATATTAATAAGTAACCATTCTCAATTTATGTTGTATAATTTTAATTACTAAACATGCTATTAATCATATTTTATGCTACAATTCTAAAAAAAACTTATCATTGTCATAGTCATATCATTGTATAAAATGCTTTAATAACTGTTATATCTGTTCCTGTAGACATTAGTAAAGAGATTAAAAAGAAATGCCTCATTCATTGAGAAGTGAACCAAAGGTCACGCTGCTAATTTTAGTTTTAGCTGGCCACAGTCATAAGTTTTTATTAATTTTGAAAAGATTTCTCTTTTGTACCAGAATATCAATACACAGTTGAAATGTGTCAAACTAAGCTAAAAAATGCATTTGTAGCATGAGTACACTGTATCACTGACCAGAGCTATAGCTCAAGACTAATGGGCCCAGATGCAAAACTTCAGCTTGGGCTCCCCTACCAACAGACAGTGGCCATGGACCACTACAATTCAACAATAGGTTCCCTACTTGGCATGACGGATGTCTGAGGGAAATTATTTCTATTTAAATGGATTGTCTAACAGAAGAAAATGAAGTTCAAATGGGAACCAAAGAAAAAAGTTAGGTTCCTTCCTACCCATCAGTCTCTCCCTCCCAAAAATGTTGTGAGGTGAACAGGAAAAAAAAAAAATAAATGCAATTGTGCCTTTGTTTTTTTTTTATTTTTTGTTGGAGTGTTTTACAGTGCTGAACATTTTAATTTTTACTTGTGTATCTGTATTCTGTGGGTACAAGTATGATACAGGACACACTTATCAGTAGTGTTTCTGTATGAGCGATTTTTTATCGCAAAGATGAAATCGGCAACGGTTTTTCATGCTGATCGAAAAAATTTACAGATCCATGCGATAATTAAGGTTAAATAAAAAATTCTGTTGCAATATCATCCTATTACTGATTCGCGCCTTTTGCGGCGCTTTCCTGTATTTTGGCGGCAGCAAATGAGATTACAGAATAGAGCAGGGTGAGTGAGATGTGTGGGCGACGTCATGTGGGACTGGGATGTGTATGTTGGCGAAAGGTTAGGCTGGAAAAATAACTGAACCTCGTTTTTTTATCTTAGAACAGTGTTTCCTGTTGTTCAGCCTCTGTGTCTCTCAAAAGCGTCTTCATACGGGATAAGGTCCTGCGCTCTGCCTGTGGCAAACAGATCAGCGGAAATTAGTCTATTTGCTGCACAGAGAAGAAACCTCCTACTATTAGCTGGTGTGATCCTTCCAATTTAGTTTGATTAGAGATATTGAACAATTTTATGTTAGTATAGAGCTACGAGAATTTTAACAAAGCGTGCATACTACGCTTGTGAAACTTCACGGCGAGGTGGTGAGCTGGGGAGAGAGGAGTCGGGGCGGGGAGGGGGGGGGGGGGGGTGGACGGGCCAAGCCGGTGCCGGCGGTCGCGTATACACAGGACATAGCTCTATCTTTAAAGAAACAACTGGATAAAGTTCACCAGACTTTGTGGTAGACATTGTTGTGCGGAATATCTTGTATTTATTAACAGTTTGCTATTGTTGTAAAATATTTCCTGGATATTGGGCTGCTGAACTTATATTGGGATAAACATTAATTCTCTAGTATAAACTGCAGGTCTCTTTGTTAGCTGCAAAACTTCCACTTTCATTTATTATCAGGTATACATTTCAGATGGTGTTCAAATTTACCCAATTACATACCTGTGACTGTGATATAATCAACTTGCACTTAATTTACAATACTGCATTCTTGTAGTCAGCACAGGTTGTCTTTAGTTGCCAAAAATACCGTGTTATCGTACGAAAACATCACAGTTACGTGTTTTTTTCTTTTTGACTTTTGCGCACACCACAGTGCACTGCTTCATTGACGCAGCATCTACGTAATCTTAAAACAGCAATTCTATATTCACCACAGGTGAATTGAAAGCAGTTGCAAAAAATATGCCGTTATTATATCAAAACATAACAGTTACCGTTGTTTTTCTGCTGTTTGGCACCAGCACTGTTCATATGACGCAGCATCTACGTCAATCTTTAAAAACAGCAATTCCTATTTTCACCTCACAGGTGAATTGAAAGGTGCAAAAAATTACCGTTTATTATATCAAAACATAACACAGTTACGTGATTTTTGACTTTTGCGCCACCCAGCACTGTTCATTGACGCAGAATCATGCTTTAAATCTTATTAAAACTAGCAATTCTATATTCACCACAAGGTTGATATTGAAGAGTGCTCAAAAAAAAATACCGGTTTATTATATAAAAATAAACAGTTACGTGTTTCTTGATCTTTTGCGCACCCAGCACTGTTCATTGACGCAGCATCTACGTAAATCTTAAAACAGCAATTCTATATCACCACAGGTGAATTGAAAGGGTGCAAAAAATACCGTTTATAATACCAAAACATACAGATACCGTGTTCTTTTTTTTGGACTTTTGCCCAAGTCCAGATTTGATTAGGATAGACACCATGCAGTTATATTTGAATCCAGCAATCTTTGTTTGTATTAGAGGGATTTGAGAATAGCATGCTGATTTGCCGTCTTTTAGAATAAGAGACTTCTAAAAAACTATTCCATACCTTCTCAAATTTTTATTTTTCTGAACATGGAGCGAAATTGCAGGTGGTAAAGCGGAGCAAAGAGGGGGGTTAGCACATGGAGGTAGAGGTACGAGAGAAGGTGCTTCCCTTTCCAGTGCTATATTGCAGACATAAGCTTCCATGCAAAGCATGGGGCCATCGTCAGTTGCTAGGGACCGTCAGGCCTGTTATCGTGGGTCAGGGCCCTTTGAATCTAAAGTAAACGATACTCGTCGCCAATCTGTCCTTCATTGGTTAATGCAACCTGCATCTAGGCAGTCTTTCACTACTCGTACTCGCAGTCACGGCGCACAAAAATGTCGTCATCGCATCATCCAGCATCCGTCGAACATGAAGCCAGCCCAAATGTCATCTGTTTCGTTGTCACCCACCACTGTGGATAATCCATTGTTGAAGACCTTTTGTCGATGACAAAAATGATGTTGGGGTCAGGAAGGCACAAGTTAAACAGATCAAGAGGTGTTTTACTAGTCTGCTCTGACGCCCACGCGTTACTGATGCCATCAGAGGAGGAGAAGGAAGGACCGGTTCTAGCTGGCAAAATCCAGGTCCAAGCGGTCGGCAACGCCTGTGCAGTGCCCCTTTGCTTGTAGACCCAGCTTCTGGAATGCAGAACAGTCAGGACGACCAAGTCACCTCGTGTTGAATGATGATGATGATGACGACATTGCGGATCATCCTGTTCTTTATTTCAGCAGAATTTGCTTTGCGACGCGCTTTCATTCAGTGGCGAGGAGGAAGACGATGGGGTTTTGAGGTTGTTTAATACGGGTCCCGACCACAAAAAGGTGATTGAGGAGCGGTCAGCAGAAGTCCGCTGATTATGATTCCGCCAAGCTCTACGGTCAAGCGCAAACCCCGCTCCTGCTTATCGCCGTCCCAAAAAGGTCCAGGACCCTCTCAAGCCTGGAGCCTTTCTTTGAGCAAGCCCTCTGATTCACCCAGGCGATGTCATATTGCCCGCCATTTGCCGTTAACGCATAGTAGAGGCAAGAACCTTAAGTGGTTAACCACCACACCAACATGTCTAGTCACATGCAGCGAGAGCATGAAGTTGAAATGGAGGGAACACTTGGCCAAAAAAGGCCAGACCACCAGACACCACACCACATGCGACCGAACGCCGGCAGCCCCTCCAACACACTGTCACACCCTCTGTCTCCCGCCTCCATCCTCATCCGGACCCCCCCACCCACCAGCGTTCCTCAGCTGCCATGTCTCTCAGAGAGTCTATGATCAGTGGATCAGCCTCCGCTTCTGCCTCCACCGTCGCAACCGACCAGGAGTACCACCTGCACACCACGAGACCATCATACCCCCTTCTCCTTTCAGCCCAGTTTGACGACTAGCTTGCATGCCGTTAACAGGGCCAACAGTCTAGCAGACAAGCCTTCTGTCCTTCCAGGTTGGAGCAGAAAAAAGAGAAGAAAGAAACACTTGGTACCCAAAACCTTCCCAAAGCCAAAAGCCGCTGAATGTCGGGAGCATTCGCCACGGCTTTGGCATTGGAAATGTTTGCTTTACGTCTTCTGGTGGGACACTGATGGGGTTCCGCCACGTCGATGGCCCTCGCTTATGCCCCCAATACCAGATGCCGAACAGGCATCTTCTTTGCCAGAAAGTCCGTACCTGCCCTGGCCACTCAGCCAAGACGGGTCGTGTCTCTAAAATTTTCAAGCGAGTTGTCTGCATCTGTGTCCGGAGGGAAAAAGTCCATCCTCACCACCGACCACGATGGACTAGTAGCACGGACCAAGGCCGCTACACTACCGCTATATCTCTGTGACAGACTCACTGGTTGTGAGCTGGCTGTGGGATGTCTCTGGGCGTGTGCGGTGGGCTCTCCAGGCTTCGGCACACACTCGCTCTTCAAAAACCGCGGGTTGGTGCAGGGGGGCTCTTTCCCCAAGGTCCTCTGGTGGCATCACGATGCCCAGAGAAACCAGGCCGTGTTTGAATGAAATTAATCTGCCTTGGAGCACCGTCTTCCACACACAGGTCTCAGGAGCTGTGGAGGCCTCTACAGCAACGAGACCCGAGCGCTGGACTGGAGTTACTGTCGTGACAAGAACCTTGTGAAGGCAAGGTGGTGTCGCGTTAACAGGCGTAAAATATGCTTGGCCGCCACTACCTTAAGATCGGTAGGCTGGAGCACTTGCACATCCCTTTGCTGGCACATGTCGATGTACCTTGGTTCGTACAGAATTTTCCTAAAGAGCTAACCCGGGTCCTGGACTGACGCCTGCTGAAAGAAGGCTCGAAGGTATGGAGTTACGCTACTTCCGCCGTTGCGCACTATGCTTCGTCAAGCCTCCTGGTGCGTTGCAGCAGTCTGCTCGCCTTCCCCGTCACAGTTCTCATTGTTGAAGTGGACAACACGCTGGAATTCCAACCTCCACCGATGCTCAGCGTTTTGTGGCAGCAGCGCAACTGCCATTTACGCGAGTACGAGGAAGAAGTGACATATGGCTCTGACAAGCAGCGTGGTTCCGGACCTCGGGGTGATTTCACCTACGAGAGTGGAAGGCAGGTTGTGGAAATGAGATCTGCACCATCCTTTGCCAGTTTGAAGAGCCACCAAAATGGTCAGTGCGGGACAATGCCCCCTTGTCAGCATGAGCATTGGTGGTAGATCTTAGTATCTGAGAAGTACGATCGTTTGGCACTCTGAAACAACTGGCTGCGGGAAGAGGGAGGAGGAGGAGGAGGTGGTATTCTAGAACCGATGTTACCGACGTCCCTGCCTTGGAAAGAGTTGGCCGCGAATTTGAGGACGGAGGAGGAGGGAGGAAGATGAGGAAGATCAGTTTGCTAGTGACCCTCGACCCAGGGCTTTGGGAAATCAAGGCTCCATCTCTCACCCTGAGTGCTTGGATGCTCCATTTACTCCAACATGATTTCCTCGCTTTAGGCCATCAATAAATGAACAACAGTTACTGGTGTGGCCCACCCCGCCCTCATGGATCCCCGGGTACTAAACAAAAATCAGGCACTTTTCCTTCAACCCAACAAAAATTACGAGAGTAAATTCAGGAAATGGAGACCTTTGTGATTGATCACTGGAGACTATCTGTTGCGTCTTGCTTCACGTTCCCAAATGTCACGGTGTGGAACAACATCTGCGAGTGACAAGCAGTAGAGTGACCAAGTAAGGCGTTAGCGGCAGCAGCTAGGCAAGGGGGCAGAAGCTATGGGTGACCTCTGGCAATCTTTGTTTACCACATCACCAACGCATGCAATGCAGGGCACACATCCAACACACACGAGATCAGCTCCTTAAGAATAATGGTGCATGACTATCTGCGTTCTCAACACCGATGTTTTTGCATGTGTCGTTCGGACCCAATAGACTTCTGGGTATCCAAAATGGAACGAATGGCCCAAGAGCTGGCTCGTCATCGCATTGAGGTTGTTGTTCACTGGCCCGGCAAGACAGCGTTTTTCTATATCCCGGCTGAGGCGTACTTCAGCACAGCTGGAGGAGTCTTTACAGACAGACAAACGCGATCGGCTTTTCCACAGATTAATGTGATTGTTTGACTTTCATCAAGATGAAGATGAATCGGGCATGGAGCTCTGGGGATGTGGTGGCCCCAATTGCGGGGGTCACCGATTAGTTGCCAGTATACTTCACATTCCCTTTTCAAACAGAATTGGTTCCTCTTTGAAAACTTTTTTTAAAATGATAATTTCGTACTGCAATTTTTATATACTATTTTCCCAACAGTTCATTTTGCTGGTTTTTGCTGGGTGAGGAGACTGTAAATTAAAAGACAGCAAGAGGTTTCATTGACCAACACCGTTATTCCTTTACTCCACTTTATTTAAGAAGTTTTCGCATTTTGTCATTGGTTCTGTTTTTGAGGTCATGGTGTTGCTGTGAATATACAGCATATTCATGGTCTCTTTGGGAACAGAATTGCTGAATTCTAAGTGGCATTTTATCTCCCTCACAATTTTTTTTTCTTAATTAATAGTGGCTGGAGAAGTCATATTTATAATTTTTTTGGGGTCATGTTGCTATGTGAGATACGCTATAATTATGGTCCTTTGGAAAACAGAAATGTGGCTTCTAAGTGGCATTTCTCCCTCACAATTTTTTAATAGTGGCTGAGAAGTTTATTTATAATTTTTTTGGGGGGATCATTGTGCTGTGAGATACAGCATAACTAATCATGGTCCTTTGTAACAGAAAATGTGGCTTCTAAGTGCATTTCTCCCCTCACATTTTTAACAGTGGGGCTGTCAACGTCATTTTTATAATTTTTTTTTTTGGGTCATGCTGCTTATGAAATGCAGCAATTTTAATAAGGTCCTATTATAAAAAATGTTGTTTCTAACAGACTTTTGTTATTACAATTGACCAAACGCGTCAAGGGTCAATGCTTTGAATTTTTTGGGGGCCATCTATTTTGCTGTGACCATGCAGCTTTATACTAAGGTCTATTCTAAAAAATGGTTGTTTTTAACAGACATTTGTTTTCACATTGACCAATGTGGCTCAGGGAGGGTCTTGCTTTTGAATATTTGGGGAGGTACATTTTGCTCGTGACATACAGAAATAACTACAGGTCCATATTCTAAAAAAATGTTGTTCTAACTAGCATTTTGTTCTTTCACAATTGTCTATGAGTGGCTCAAGGGTGTGTTGGCTGCTGTCAGAAAACAGGAATAGGTAGGACACTGTTTATATGGACACTTATTGCAAATTGACTTGTCTTTTGCAAGATCTTTAACATAGCTATTCAATCCCTGTATTGAGACAACCCATTTTTAATACAATGTAAAAAAGAGAAAACAAAGACATGGTGGGATTCCATCCTATTTTAGAACATGTGTTTTTCTAGAATTAAAGTACTAAAAAAACTTCATGTAACAAATAGCGGAGTAGTTTCAAAATAAATTTCCTTGAATTGTACATGGGACGTACAGGAAAAACTTGACCAGATGATAGGTTATTCAGAGGACATGGAGTATGGGAGCACGGACAGAGACACAAAAGTACAGAGGACCAATTCCTTCCAGCTCTGTTGAGTTAAATTGAGAAAAAGAAAAGATTGCCAGATAAAGGGCACCTGGGGTGCTAAAACAGGAGCGTTAACCACCAGTATTTCCATAGTGAAGCTCAATTGGTCCACACTCATCGGAGGGGCACAAGACCGCTATCAAGGTTTGACTGTGTACAGAGGAAGCGGCTGGGCAGTTCTCAAACTTCCGCTTCCGCACTCTGCTTCAGCATCGACAGTTTTCGTTTTGTGCGTCATCAGGGATTTTAACTGGTGTTATTAATAGATGACGGACGCCCAGCCCTGGGCTTTCACCGCACCCACTGTTAACTCCGGCCCTGGGGCCCATGCTGTGGACCAGGTCAGGTATAGTCAATGTCCAGTTCAATAAAATGGTGGTTGAAAGACTCTTTTTCCAGGCACTTTTAAATGTGTGGGAGTCATGAGGTTTGGGGCTCATCATGCGGCAGCTGTGGCCAGGGACAGGTATATAGTCAATGTCCAGTTCACAACTAAAATGGTGGTTGTTGAAGATTGAAAAGTCTCCTTTTTTCCACGGGGCACTTTTTATTTTTTTTAAATGTGGGGGTCTTTGCAGGTTTTGGGGATCATGCTTGTTGCTGTGGCCCAGGACAGGTTAGTCCAATGTCCAGTTCAACTAAAATGGTGGTTTGAAAAGGACTCCTTTTTCGAGCACTTTTTAAATATGGGGGGGTCATGAGGTTTTTTGGGGCTCATGCTGTGGCCCATGGACAGGTATAGTCATTGTCCGTTAACTAAAAATGGGTGGTTTGAAAAGATCCTTTTTCCGGGCACTTTTAAATGTGGGGGTCATCAGTCAAGGTTTGTGGGCTCATGATGTGGGGCCAGGACCCGGTAAGGTATTTTTTTTTAGGATAATGTCCATGTGAAAACTAAATGGTGGGTGAAAGACTCCTTTTTCGGCAACTTTTTAAATGTCCGCAGGGGTCATGCAGGTTTGGGGGCTCATGCTGTGGCCAGGGACAGGAGGACAGGTATAGTCAATAGTCCAGTGAAATAAAATGGTGGTTGAAAGACTCCTTTTTCCTGGCACTGTTTTATATGTGGCGGGGGGTCATGCAGGTTTTGGTGGTCATGCTTGTGGCCCAGTGACCAGGTATAGTTAATGTCCAGTGAAAATAAAATGGTGGTTGAAAGACTCCTTTTTTCTGGCACTTTTTAAATGTGGGGGTCATCAGGTTTGGGGCTCATGCTGTGGCCCAGGACAGGTATAGTCAATGTCCAGTGAAACTAAAATGGTGGTTGAAAGACTCCTTTTTGCGGCACTTTTTAAATGTGGGGGTCATGCAGGTTTGGGGCTCATGCTGCGTTCCAGGACAGGGATATTCAATGTCCAGTTCAAGTAACATGATGGTTCAAAACATACTGCCTTCTGGCACTTTTTAATTTGTGGGTGATGCAGGTTTAAGGGTCAGGCTGTGGTACAAGACAGGGATAGTAAATGGTCTGTGACTTTTTTTCTGTGACTTTTATAACCTAAGTGTGTTGCCTAAGATGTAGCACGTATCCATTTGACTGTTGTGGATGTTAATTTCAGCTTCTTCAGCTTGTTTGCGTGTAATAATGAAGTGTTGTTGCTCTCCCATAGACTTTAATGGTCATCGCGCATAATCGATGATCACTATCGAAAAACCTTATCGATAGCGGCCGACTATCGACTATCGATCGATCTCGATAGCCAACGCAATCGCTCAACACTAAATATCAGAGATTGTCACCAGTATATAGTGACTAATACCACCATAATATTACTAACCAAACCAGTATACCAAGACCAATAATACCAATAACAACAACATACTATATTTTACCACCATATAATGACCATAAAGTGGTAGATGCCAGTGTACACAGGCTCTGCACAGGTATTACAGTGCTGTTACAATTAGGGACTCACAGTCTTCTATGATGATTCATTCTCTTTCCCTTTACTTTCTTCATCTAGTCCAGACTTTCATAAAAACTTCTCCCAGCCACAACTCGTTCCTGCAGAATTTACCACACAAACATGTTAGACTCCAAAGAGTCCAAGTATAGGGTCCTCATTTGTGCCACCAGTAGGTAGGAATACACCCCATATAGTAGGCAGCCCACCACCCACAAATTAGACAGGCATATATGGTGTCTCCCCAGGAGTTAAGTAGATGTATATAGGGCTGTAGGGTCTCCCCCACTAGTTAGGTAAGTATACTGGGCTCCCTATTAAATATAAAAAAATAATACTGACCTCTCCAGTTTCCCCCCTGTCATCAGGCCACCTACACTGGGATGCCACTTCTGGCCATCCACTTTGCCCTAAGCCCAGCTGTAGACGTAGGTTCTCACAGGCAGTGGCGCGATTGCATCACTACATTGCACCACTGTCTCAAGATGGCTAGATGTCCAGGATCTGGCTTCAATGTGCTGTTGGCAGAGGATTGCTGTAAAGATCCAGTGATGCAGCTGTTGTCCTGTTGGCCCCCTTGGCTCTTTGTGACGGTCGCTAGTGCTACCACTGCTTCCTGTGTAGCTACCGCACTGTCACTGATAATAATTTTTGATAACATAAGTACAGTAGTCTTCAAGTAGGCTTCAGATTTGTGTCAAAGTCAAATTCAACTTGAATTTCAGTGATTCGATTTGGGTCAATGATAATCGAATTTTGGCTACGTTTGCAAAAAAAGAGAAAAAAATCTTAACTTTAGCCCTAACCTAGGGAATATCTGGAGCACATTTGGGTGACGTTACATCCCCAGATGTGCCCCAAATGTGTTATGGTGTTCTGATACATTTGTCTGTTTCAGGTACTCTGAAGAGGTCAGAAAACAGATGCAGACTTTTTCACCATATACTTTAATGAGATTCAGGTTTGGCACATCCCAAACCCAAATTTTGTGACAACTTATGTCTAGCTGCTGTCAAGTCGAACAGAGATCTATTTGAGCAACACTACACATAAACAATTTTGAACTGTAGGAAATATGACTACATTTAATTTGATATACCATCCTCCTTTCAATTTGAAAAAGCTGAGTGCCTTTTCGACCTGTCCTGTTGTAACCCAAGTGTGTGTTTTGGTTTGACCATTCGGTAACATGTCAAAAAATTAATCTATAGTTGGTTATAAACATCATCCACTTGGATTTCAGCTAAAGCAGCCTTTAGGTGGTAGCAAATTGAACAATTGTTCAGGGCTTTTGTTTTCTAAGGCCGCTCTGGGACAAAAACCCTAGACAGAAACAAAAACAACCCACTATTGTTTATTGGGGTGTGGTTGAATTATTTGAAAATTTATTTTCAGCATTACGATGGAACCAAATGACAGTATTGTGTGGACTCTTTAAAGGTTATAATTTGGATGTTACATATTATTTAAGCACATTATAATGGTGTTGTGTGACAGTATTGTCTTTGCAGTAGCACGGTGGCTCAGTGGTTAATATTGTAGTTCTTGCATCGCTGGGGTTTTGGGTTCATGTCCCAGGACAACGTCTGCATGGAGTTTGTAGGTTCTCTCTACGTGTTTGCATAGTTTTCCTCTGGTTTCTCCCATAATTCAAAAAACATACATAAAATAATCTAGAATTTAGATTATGAGAAATGGGACCAGGGACCATTATGAATGACAACAATCTCTGTACAGAGTTTTGGAATATAACAGCAATATATAAATTAATGAAATAAAAATGTAGGTGAAAGTAAAAAAAACACTGCCTAAAATGTCAAGCGGGGGGTAATTTATATCTTCTTTACAAATCATCCCAATTCCAAAGCTTTTGTGCTACCTACTCTTTGGTCTAATAGTGGGTGTCTGCAGAAAAGAAAAAATCTATTTTGCTAGAGTTGGCCACCTTTTGTTAACCTACATTTCTACAGCAGAAAATTGCAATTGTAGTGTATGTCTGTTATTTGAATCAGTCCCCGAGACTGGACTATATCAAATATGAGTACAATTCCCAAACATATCTATGAAGGTTCACCTAAGGTGATAGTGTTCTCTTTTGGCTCTTGAATATAACTCTGTATTCTGAATTAAATATGCTAACATTGTATTGTTGCCTTTCATGTTTGTTGAAGAAAGACACTGTTCGCTACAAATATCTCACAAGCTAGATTTAATACATCAAAAGGGTAACTCCCTGAAGTATTTTTTCTTTTTTTTTTTTTTTTACAGAGGATCTTTCATTGTCTGTTACAAATAAGTTTCTTGAAAAATCGATCTGTAGTAGTCTCTTATGAAATTGAGTTTCATTTTCCAGCAACATAACATGTTATAACTTGATGAAACAGTACTATATTTCAAAAACTGCACGGTCTTTTTAACAAATGCATCAGACACACAGTATATGTATTACAGAATACAGACTAGTGCATAAAAAATGTAGTTTAGTGTCTGGATGCAAACCATCAACATGCACATTGTAAACAGCTACAAAGTATGCTCTAGAATTCATTTACATTAGGGCAAGTGGAGATGGGAAAGTGTCAATGTTTAATATATTTTCCTTCTTTTACACAGTCACACTAATAGGATCACTCTCTACTTTCAATATCGGCAGTGCGTAACTTGTGAAGCAGGTTTGGTGGGTATATAAGGTGTTTGATAGGCCTTCTGCAAACATATCCCTTATAACTGTCATAGATAAAGGGGGTTGTGCTGTCCCACCTAACTGTGACCCATCCATTACATGTGTATTCATGTTATATCTATTATATGCAATGTTTCATATCTTATTCTGCCACCCTGTGGCTATTGTTTGCAACAGTGTGTAATGTTATGTTGGATGATGATGTAACTCCCATACTTCTTTGCAGCATGTTCCTCCTCCTCTTCTGTGAGGTCACATCTTGCCTCATTGCTGTTGTGACTCCCTCTTGTTCAAACTTGTTTTTACAGAGCTGAGGGGAGAATTTGTTTTGACCGCATATATTGTAATCTCCTGCGAGTTATCTCAAGGTACAGTCAATAAATATCTGAAGCATATCCATTACATCCTTCTTACTGGATCTCCACATGCTTTGGAAGGGGATTAATATAGCGAGTTCACTATCTTCCATACGCTTGTACAGAGATGGACTTCTCACATGTATCAACTTCTCTAACGTACATTGGTGGCAGAATAGTCAATACAAATCTAAATCTGCAGTGTCTCCATGTTACACATAGTCTGCAAGCAAGCTTAGCGCTGTCCACCATCTTAACCAGCACGTGGCTTCTCTACCACAGTGGGTTAAGCTGCAGTCCTGTTTTAAAGACACAGTACCACCTGAACAGAGAATGTCCACCAAATGCTCTGTGGGTTCTTCAGCCGCTGAACCTAAACAAATGTATCCTGTTTCCAAAGACTCAGACATTTTCCAGGGATATCAGACATTTGCCAGATATATGATACACAGGGGGCTGAATAACATTAGTCTCTCAAAGTTTGACGACCGTGCTGAAAACTATAGAGCCGGGAAATCGACCTTTGAAGCAATAATTAATGATCTTAACCTCATCGCCAAGGAAGAACTTGACTTGCTTGTTAACTGGTTAGGCCCAGATTCTGCCGAACGAATAAAGACATTGAGAGCAGTTTATGCATGCTACTCAGAGGAAGGTCTTGTTGCACCATGGGAAAGACTTGAGCAGACCTACGGCAGTTCTGAAGCTATAGAAAGTGCCTTATTTAAGAGACTTCAAGCATTCCCAAAGATTACTGGCACCTACAATTGCAAGCTCCAGGAGCTGAGTGACCTACTAAAAGAATTAGAATTGTTTTAAATGGACCCGTGTCTGTCAGGACTGAATTACCTTGATACTACTCATGGTGTTAACCCAGTGGTGTCCAAACTACCACATGGTATGCAAGAAAAATGGGCAGACCAAGGTTCCAGATACAAAAGAGAACACAATGGGCGACATGTTCCAATAGGGCTGCGCCAATTTTTTTATGTATTTTGCGCTGCAAAACTGTTGACGCCCTATTCTCTGTATAAATGAACTGTCGCACACCAAAACTAGGCGCATTATATGCTATGCACACCATATTGGAATGGGGCTAAAGTAAGTGCATCAAATATGCTAGCAATGATATGCTATGCGTCTACATTTTGCTATGTGCCTAGATTAGGCACATCAGTTATACTATGCTGTGGTAGACCAGATGCCAGATTATTGACAGATTCATTCAGGCACACTATACACTATACACTAATTTAATGCGCCTTAAAACTGGCATGGAGGCTCCTCTTTTCTGACATGTCACCCAATACATCTTTTTCCTATTTTTCCAGATTTATCGGTGACCAACCTCAGAAGAATGATTTGACTTCACAGAATCTACTCTACTGGCTTCATCATCATGCTCAAGGATGCCCCTGTCCTTAACCCCTTAACGACCCTGGGCGTATGTGTACGTCCCAGGGCCGCTAAGGGGCTTTGCTGGGGGATCGCTCCGCGACCCCCCCCCCCCCCGCACAGCCGCCGGGTGTTAGCAGCTAATCGCCGCTAACACCCGGCAGTAACAGCGCCAGCGGGTGGCTCCGCCCGCTGGCACTGTTTAACCCATCAGACACCGTGGCAAAGATGGCAAAGATGGCCGCGGCGTCTGAATGAATGCCGAACGGTGCCGCGCACCGATCATTACGGTCATCGGCACCTGAGCAGACAGGAAGTGGGGAAACCGCCATCTTTGTACACCCTAATGCATTGCCTATGCAATGCATTAGGTTGTATTAACAATCGCGCACCCTAGTGGTCAAGCACCATCGGGGGCCTAAAGGTTATAGTAAAACAAAAAATAAAGTTTTAAAATACAAAAAAAAAAAAAGTATTAAAAGTTCAAATCACCTCCCTTTCCCCATTTTACAAATAAAATCATTAAAATAATAAAAAGTTACACATATTTGGTATCGCCACGTCCGAAAAAGTCCGATCTATAAAAATAAAAACATCATTTATCTCGTACGCTGAACACAGTAGAAGAAAAAAAATTCCAAACGCCAAAATTGCGTTTTTTGGTCATTTTTCGTCAAAAATGGAATAAAAATGATCAAAAAGTCGCAAGCATTCCAAACTGCTAGTGATAAAAAGTACACTTCAGCCCGCAAAAAATGCCCCCTCACTGACGTCCGCAGGTGTTAGTACAAAAAAGTTATTGGTCGCACAAAATGGCGCCGTGGCCCAAATTTCAAAAATAGAAAATGTTTGGAATTTTTTTACAGTACCAAAACAGAACGGAAACCCTACATGTTTGGTATTGGTGGATGCGTAACAACCTGTAGAATACAGACAACACATTATATTTACCGAAGATTTAACGCCGTAAAAGCAAAACCCCCGCAAACATGGCGAAAATACATTTTTTTTCACAATTTGTCCCACTTGGAATTTTTTTGCGGTTTCCCAGTATATTCTATAGTATAGTGAATAACACCATTAGAAAGTACATCTTGTCCCGCAAAATAAAAGCCCTCATGTGTCTATGTAGGTGGAAAAATAAAAAAGTTATGGCTCTGCGAAGGCGAGGAGGGAAAAACAAACGTGTCACCAAAAAAACCCACCGGGTCCTTAAGGGGTTAAAGAAAGAGACTCTAATCACATGTACCTATTCACAAAAGCCCCTATCTTTTAAAAGAATGTCCTGGGTTTAGGGCAAAGACTTTACAAGACCGCAGAGAAACACTCAAGGAGCTTGGAGTGTGTTACAAGTACTGCGCTTCTTCAGACCACATTGCAAAGGACTGTAAGGCTGTCATCAAGTGCACTGACTGCATTAGTAATAGTCATGTTACAGCTATGCATTCTACTTCATCTAACAACTCACAACCTCAAGCAGCATTTAATGCCATCACAATGCATGGTGGGGGGCCATCTGCTCAAGATTCAGCCGCAACCACTCCTCTCCATGCATAGAAATATGTGGCGGAAAGAATGACCCAAAGTGCTGTGCCAAAGTGTGTTTGGTCAAGGTCTATCCAGAAGGTCAATTTGAAAAGGCCACCAAGATGTATGCTATTATAGACAAACAAAGTAGCCGGTTTCTAGCAAAGCCTAAATTTGACATCTTTGATATAAAAGGTGAAGCAACACCATATACCCTAAACACCTGCTCTTGTCGTATAGAGAACTTTGGCAGAAGAGCCATTGGATACATTGTCTCCTCAATTAAAGGGAACTACTGCATACCCAACATTAATTGAATGTGACCAGATAACCGACAAAATAGAAGAAATTCCTACGCCACAGGCTGCATATCATCATCCCCACTTGAGGCACTTAGCTGATGAGATTCCTCCAATGGACATGAATGCTGACATTCTATGTTACTTGGGAGAGATATTCTGAGAGTTCATAAGGTATGTCAATAATTCAATGGTCCAGATAATGCCCCATATGCACAAAAACTTGACTTAGGCTTGGTAATTTTGGATGATGTATATTTGGATAAGAGTCATAAACCATCTGAAGTGAACTCCTTCAAAACCTATGTGGTCCAAAATGGTCACACAACTCACTTTAAGACATGCTCTCATCATTACGAAGTACAGGAAAGGTTCTCCAACCTCATCCCGGCACTGGACACCATTCCTATCCCTTATGAAGACTTAGGAAGATCAGATTGCTATGTCTATGACAGTAACCATATTGAAAGGATTAGAAAGTCCTCCAACCCTGAGCAATGGTACTATCTCCCATGTCATCTCAATCCTGCAGATTGTGCCACCAGGCCAGCATCTGTTAGTGTCTTTGCAAATTCTTCTTGGTTGACAGGTGAAGAGTGTCTGCTGAGTAAGAAAACTCCTATTCCAGACATCTTCAGTCTCCAGGATCCTGATAACGATCCAGAGATTCATCCTGAAGTAAATGCTCTGGTCACCAAGTCCAAGGAGAAATCTGGTTTCAGCTAGTCTAAAAAAAATGGGAATCTAGCAAGAGAACAAAGAGTGACTTTTAATAACTATATTTACTATTTTGACATAGGCAAACTTAAACTCTGTCAGTTCTCAATCTATAAAGCACTAAAACTTAACTTTTATTATATATATAACACTTAACCTCGATACAAACTATTTTTAAAGACCTGATTTCTAACCTCTCAATTTGTCCGTTTCTAATTGTGAAGGAATAACTCATTTTCTATTATCAAGTCTGGTGGAACACCACCTTTTAGCAGGGAAACC
This sequence comes from Phyllomedusa bahiana, assembly GCA_025379985.1. NCBI lineage: Eukaryota > Metazoa > Chordata > Amphibia > Anura > Hylidae > Phyllomedusa > Phyllomedusa bahiana. The sequence continues at coordinate 186,350 of JAODAL010001273.1, read as the reverse complement.
CTTTATATACAGTGATTTGCTAACTCCAAAAAGGAATCCAAAACATCTTATTTGGGCAGTCATCCCTAATCCGGTGGACATAAAACATATAGGGTTTCCTTGTGAGACCCTCTGCAGCAGGTAACACAGTAGAAAGAGGTAGAAAATCACAAATTAAAATGTCATGCTTGACCTCCCCAACATGTTTCACCAGCTAACTGGCTTCATCAGGGGACAGAGACCCGGGCCTCTGCATTGTGAGTGGACAAATGATACCACTGTGAATAAGCAACGTGGAAACTGTGAAGCACCAAGTGCCATTGGTGTGAGAGGTGAGTGTCAGCTATAAAGGTGGGCGCAACAGTGGACTGACCCACAACAGTGAAATTAACCAAATGGCTATCAGACGTGTGCCTAAAACGACAAGTTTAGCAAACTCTATTGTGTATGGGGTTCGGAAGCAGATGGGTGTTCACTGTACCTCTGCTAACAAAGTTGCATTGCTCTTTAATTTCCAAACAGTAATGAATTTGGATTTCTGCTGATTGGCAAAGGTTTGTCTACTTTGATGAGTCATGTTTACTGCTTCATTGAAAATATGGATGTTGGTGTATTAGGCGAGGAGCAGCATAGAACCAACACCTTGGAACCATTAGTGGAAGAATACAAGCTGGTGGTATCAGTGTTGTGTTGTGAGGAATGTTTTCATGGCATACTCTGAGCCCACTGATCCATATAGAAGGCACTTTCAACTTCTTTGGGTATGAATCCATCTTTGCAGATCATGTCCACCCATACATGCTGAATGTCTTTCCTTAGGTGGATAGAGTCTTCCAGCAAGACAATGCGATATGTCATATGGCTATAAATGTTTGACATTGGTTGGGAGAGCATGACCATTACGTATACATACTACTTTAGCTTCTAATTTCCAAGACTTGAACCAAATTGAGCATCTTTGGGGCTACCGAGATTGTCTTCTTCAATCTTTGGATCCTCTCCCATGTACCCTCCAGCAGCTGTGGGAAGTGCTTCAGTCAGCATGGCTCCTGGCACCTGTGACAACCTACCAGGACCTTATTGATTCCCTCTCAGCCCGTCTAGCTACTGTCTATGCTGCACATGGCAGTTACCCTGGTCATAATAATGTAACTCAACTGTCTCTTTCATTATGGGAAATTGGACACCTTTAATGCTAGCATTCATGTAAATGTTAAGCTTTAGCTGGTAAATGAAAATCAAAATGAACATGTCCACAATCATTGACCTTAAAACTTTCCTTGAAGAACAAATCTCAGATGTGACTGGACAGCAAGCCAGATTCTTGGAGAGTTAAAGGGGTATTCCCATCTGGCTACTTCTGTTAGTTGCCTGAGTCTGTGCCGGCCACAGGGAATAGAAGGCTGGCTGTGCATGTGCAGTTCTCTGCATTCATTCCTATGGGAGTTCCGAGTACAGCCAAGCACATTTGGGTGCTATATACAACCTCCATTATAGTAACAGTATTTGTGATCAAGTATAGAAGCTGTTAGACTTATTTAGGTGCTTACCCATGCATCCGATAGAGACTACTGTATGTTTATTGTCTCACTTCCATTGTAAGAATAAATACAGGAATTAAAGTTTGAGAGTCACAAGGTAAATAATGTGAATCAGGTAACCATCTGTACTGTTTCTGGGATACCCATATGGATGGCACAAATATAAAGTGTGTGACTTTTAGCATGCAGCAAGAAGATAATGTCTACCCAATTTTCTCACAGTAGCCTTGAGGCAGTATACTTTACTGCTAACCATATGGAGTACAGAAATGGTAACTGGGATCAAGACATTAGTTTAGTTCATGTAAATATATTAAATGTTACAAGCTTGTTAACCTATCAACATCTGTAGGTAAGAGAGAAAATAGATAAATACTTCTACTAGTTTTTGTTAGAATTAATGACAATAGGACGATAATCTACAGTATATGCTGTTAATAAACCAAATAATAGTTTCAAATGAAAAATATGATTATAAAAAAACATTAGTTCATATGTACATGATATTTTTGCAAAATCTTTTTTTTCAATAGAGCACAGACAACCAACTGAATTTCTGTTTATGGATTTAAAGGGTAAGAATGTGACATTTCAACTTCTGCAACTGTTTGAGCTTATTCTTGGAGTTCTCCTTCCCCTAATGAGATTGATCCCAATATTACTATTATTAGTGTTGAGCGATTACGTTGGCCATCGACATCGCTCGATGGTCGATAGTCGACCATCATCGACAAGATAGTCGATAGTAGATTATGAGCGATGACCATTAAAGTCTATGGGAGAGGAACAACACCTTCATTCTTACACCCAAACAGGGCTGGAGAAGCTGGAATTAACATCCACAACAGTCAAATGGATACATGCTACATCTTGGGGCAACACACTTAGGTTTAAAAAAGCACAGAAAAAAAATCACACACCATTCACTATCCCTGTCTTGTACCACAGCCTGACCCTTAAACCTGCATCACCCCCACATTAAAAAGTGCCAGAAGGCAGTATTATTTGAACCATCATTTTACTTTAACTGGACATTGAATATCCCTGTCCTGGAACGCCGCATGAGCCCCAAACCTGCATGACCCCCCGAAATTTTTTAAAGTGCCGGAAAAGAGTCTTTCAACCACCATTTAATTGAACTGGACATTGACTATACATGTCCTGGGGCCCCAGCATGAGCCCCAAACCTGCATGACCCCAGATTCAAAAGTGCCGGGAAAAGGAGTCTTTCAACCACCATTTTAGTTTCACTGGGCATTGACTATAGCTGTCCTGGGCCACAGCATGGCCCCAAACCTGCATGACCCCCAATTAAAAAATTCCGGAAAAAGTCTTTCAACCACCATTTTAGTTTCACTGGACATTGCTATACATGTCCGGGCCACAGCATGAGCCCCAAACCTGCATGACCCCCAATTTTAAAAAGTGCCGGAAAAAAGGAGTCTTTTAACCACCATTTTAGGGTTTAACTGGACATTGACTATACCTGTCCTGTACCGCAGAATACCATTAAACCTGTCTGACCCACAGATTAAAAAGTGCCGGGAAAAGGAGTCTTTCAACCACCATTTTAGTTGAACTGGACATTGACTTTTACCTGTCCTGGACCCCCAGTAAAGACCATTAAACCTGTCTGACCCCCAAATTAAAAAGTGCCGGGAAAAGGAGTCTTTGAACCACCATTTTTTGTTGAACTGGACATTAACTATATCTGTCCTTAACGCAGAATGACCATTAAACCTGTCTGACCCACAGATTAAAACGGCCAGAATAGAAGTCTTTCAACCACCATTTTAGTTTTCACTGGACATATACTGTCCCTGTCCTGGGTAGCGCTTGCCCTCCGCATGAGTGCGACCAATTGAGCTTCACTTGGAAATACTGGGGGGTTAACGCTCCTGTTCCACCCATGTTTAAATGGTTGTCTCAATACAGGGATTGATAGTATGTTAAAGATCTTACAAAAACAAGTCATTTTGCAATATGTGTCCATAACAGTGTCTACCTATTCCTGTTTCTGACAGCACCATCACCCTTGAGCCACTCTTGACAATTGTGAAGAACAAATTTCTGTTAGAAACAAAAATTTTTTATAAAAGGACCTGTAGTATAGCTGCATTTTTAAGCAAAAATGCCCCCAAAATTCAAAGCATGACCCTTGAGCCACTTTTGGGCAATTTTTGAAGAACAAATGTCTGTTAGAAACAACATTTTTTTATAATAGGACCTGTTAGTATAGCTTCATTTCAAAGCAATGCCCCCAAAAATTCAAAGCATGACCCTTGGCCACTTTGGACAATTGTGAAGAACAAATGTCTGTTAGAAACAACATTTTTTAGAATAGGGCCTGTAGTATAGCTGCATTTCAAAGCAAAATGCCTCAAAAATTCAAAACATTACACTTGAGCCAATTTTTACAATTGTGAAGAACAAATGTATTATAGAAACAAATTTTTTTTATTATAGGACCTTTATTATTGATGCATTTCAAAACAGCATGACCCAAAAAATTAAAAAAATGACTTCTCAGCCCACTGTTAAAAATTGTGAGGGAGAAATCCCATTAAACCACTTTCTTTCCCCAAAGGACCATGATTATTGCTGTACTCACAGCTAATGCCCCCAAAAAAAATAAAAATATGACTTCTCACCCATTTTAAAAAAATTGGAAGGGAAATCCCCAATTTAAAAAGCCACATTTCTTTTCCAAAGGACCATATTATTGCTGTATCTAAAAGCTACATGACCCCAAAAAAATTATAAATAGACTTCTCACCACAAAAAAAAAAAATTTTGTGAGGGAGAAATGCCATTTTAAAAGCCACTTTTCGTTCCAAAGGACCATAATTATGCTAAAATTCAAGCAACATGACCCAAAACATTGCCCATGCAAACTTCTAAAGATAAAGTGAGTAAATGGAATACGGTGTTGCCCCATAAAACCTTTGCTGTCTTTTACAGTCTCCTCACAGAAAAACCCAGAAAAATGAACTTTTGGGGAAAAGGAATAAAAATTGCATTAAGAAGATATTTTAAAAAAATTTTTAAAGAGGACCATTTCTGTTTGAAGAGGAATGTGAAGTAGACTGAAAACTAATCAGTGCCCTCGGCAATTGGGGCCAAAAAAAAAAAGAGATATGGATTATTTAAAAAAAAGTTTTATTGTGGGGGGGGGGGGGGGTTTTTTTGTTTTTTTTTAAGGGAATTTAGTGTTGAAATAACGCCAAAAAATTTTTTTATACGTGGCTGCTGGGGCAGACAACACCCTATGGGTGGCGACGAGCTCGGGCCATTCGTCCATTTTGGATACCCAAAATTCTATTGGGTCCGGAACACAAAAAAAAACATGGGTGTTGAGACGCAATAGCCCGTGCACCATATCTTAAACTGGTCTCTGGGGTTTGGATGGTTCCCTGCATTCATGCGTTGGTGAGGGGGTAAACAAATTTTGCCAGAGGTCACCCATTAGCTTCTGCCCCCTTGCCTGCTGCTGCTGCTCTCCCGCTAGGGCTGCTTGGCCCTACTGCTTCAGTCGCTGATGTTTTTCCACCGTGACTTTTGGGGAAAACGGAAGCAGACCAACAGATTTCCCAGTTGATCAATCAGCAAGGTCTCCCTTTCCGCATTTTACTCTCTTTGGTGGGTGGGAAAGGGAAATGCTGAGTTTGTTTTGTACCGGGATCCAGGAGGGTGGCCCCCCAGTAATGTTTTTCATTTTGTGGCCTTAATGCGAGGAACATGTGGAGGAAATGGGGCATCCAAAACCTTGGGGAGATGGAGCCTTTATTTCCCAAAACCTCTGGGTCGAGGGGCACTAGCAAATGATCTTCCCATCTTCCTCCTCCCCCCCAAATTCGGCCAACCTCTTTTTAAGGGGAGGGACTGGGAACGTCGGTGTCCAGGAAAACCTTCCTCCTCCTCCCCCCCTGCCCCCCGGGACAGCTTCAACACAGCCCCGACTTGCCTAGATAATGACCCTGAGAGCTGATGCGCCCCCTTGCACTATCTTGGGGCCCCGAACCACTCCCAATGAAACCGATGAAATTGTTAAACTGTCGGGGCCCTTTTGGATTTGACAGAGAAAAGGCTCCGTGTCCGCATCTGTTCCGTTCCCCTCCGCGTGGGGGACCTTTTTGTTTCAGAGGGCCCCCGATCGTTCCCGAACAAGATCACCAAATTCAGCTGACAAGGGCATTGTCCGCACTGACCCTTTTTTGGCTTCTTTAAAAAATGGGAAGGATGGTGCAGGCTCTTTACCTGCCTCCCCTCTCGGTGGGTCAACACCCCCAGGGCCGCACCGCGCTTTTAGGGGCCCGTTCACTTCGTACTGCAAATGGCTTGCGTGCTGCCACAACGCTGGAGCATGTGGGGGGTGGAATTCCAGCGTGTTGCCACGTCAACAATGGAACGGTTGACGGGGAGGGTGGCTGACGCGCAACGCACCAGGCGGGGAAAAAGCAGGGGGGCGAAGGCGGAAATGCAAAATTAGACTTCGAGCCCTTTCCCCAGCAGGGAGTCCCCCCCCGGGTAGCTCTTTAAAATTTTGGACGACAAGGTTTATACATTCCAGGCAAGGGATGTGCCCAGCCTACCGTCTTAAGGGGGGGGCCCGCAATTTTGCCCCTTATCGGCACACCATCTTTCCTGGCACAAGTTTCTTGGGACCCAGCCCCGCGCTCGGTCCGTTTCGGGGAGCCGTCCACAGCTCCTGACCCGTGTGGGGGGGTCTCCAAGACAGATTAATTTCAACCGGCCCGGTTTCTCTGGGGGGACGTGATGCCACCAAGGGCCTTGGGGGGAAAGAACCCCCACCCTCCCTCGGTTTTTGAAGAGCGTGGCCGAGCCCGAGACACCGTCACCCAGAGACTCCACCCAGCTCATCCAGTGAGCTGCACAGAGTATAGCGGGCCTTTTCCGTGCTTATATCCTGCGTCGGTGGTCAGATGGACTTTTCCGGCCACAGATGCAGACAACGCGCTTGAATTTTTATACATGTGGCTGCCAGGTGCAGGGACGCTTTCTGGCAAAGAAATGCCTGCTCGGCATCGGTATTGGGGGCAGGCAAGGGCCATGACGTGGCGGAAATCCATCTGTGTTTTTTCCACCAGACGGAAAGGCAACATTTCCAAGGCCCAAAGCTTGCAATGCCCGACATTCAGGCTTTTGGCTTTGGGATGGTTTTGGTTAAAATGTTACTTCTGCTCCCAAACCTGGAAGACAGAAGGCTGGCTGCTAGACTGGCCCTGTACGGCAAAGCAGGTTCGTCAAGACTGGCGGAAGGAGAAGGGTTAGATGGGTCCTCTGTGGTGCTGGTGTTACTCGTGCGACGGTGGAGGCTAAGCGGAGGCTGATCCCTGATCATGACTCTGAGAGACATTTGCAGCTGATGAGCGCTGGTGGTGACGTGAGGAGGAGGAGGGGAGGCGGAGACAGAGGTGTGAGAACAGTGGTTGGAGGCCCGGCGTCGTTCCTGGCCTTTTTTTGGCCAAGTGTTCCCCTCCATTTCAACTCATGAATTCCGCTGCATGTGACAAGACATGTTGGTGGTGGTTAACCAACCTAAGTTCTTGCCTCTACTTATGCGATAACGGCAAAGCGGCATATGACATCGCTGGGTGAATCAGAGTGCTTGCTCAAAGAAGCCCAGCTAGAGAAGGTCCTGGAGCCTTTTTGACGGCGATAAGCGAGATCGGGTTTGCGCGGACCGTGGCTGGCGGAATCATATCAGTGGACTTCTGGCGACCGCCCTCTCCCTTTTTGAGGCGGAACCAGTACTGACACTATCCCCATCGTCTTCCTCCTCGTCCATGATGAAGCGCTCGCAAGCAAATTCTGCTGAAAAGACCACAGTTGGATCCGCAATGTCCGTCATCATCACATCAACACAGGTGACTTCGTCGTCCTGACATTCTGCATCCAGGAGCTGCGGGCTACAAGCAAGAGGGACTGCAAGGCGTTGCCGACCGCCCGGATGCTTCCTTCTCCTCCTCTGATGGCATCAGTAACTGGGCGTCAGAGCAGAGAAAATCTTCCACTTTGTCCATTGAATCTTTTAACATGCGTCTGACCCCAAACCGCAATTTTTGTCATCAAAGAGGTCTCCAGAAAATGGCTTATCCACAGTGTGGGTACATGATTACAATTTGGCTGCTTCATGTTGGACGGATTGCTGATGATGCTGAGGAACGACATTTGTTGGCCGTGACTGGGAGTGACGAGGAGGTAAGACTGCTGGATGCAGGTTGCATTAACCACTAAGGACATATTGCGACGCTGTTCGTTACTGAGAATTCACAGGGCTCCATACCCAGCGATGGACAAGGCCTGAAGGTCCTCAACTGACGATCCGTTGGCATGCGTGTTTCGCCACACTGAATGAGCACCTTCTCTCGTACGCCTACCTCCATGTCCTACCGCCCTCTTTGCTCGCTTACCACCTGAATTTCGCTCCATGTTAAGAAATATAAAAATTGAGGAAGTGTATGGAAGAGTTTTGGAAGTGTTTCTTATTAAAAGACGGCAAATCACAGCTATTCTCAAATCCCTCAATTCAATACAAAATTGCTGGATTCAAATTTAACTGCAAAGTAGATCTATCAACAAAGCTTGACTGACCAAAAGTGAAAAAAATGTATTCGGATAATAAATGTATTTTTGGCACCTTTCAATTCACCTATTACTACAAAATTGTTGATTTCACAAATAAGTGCAAGGGCCTCAATGAACAAAGATGTAGTGCGCCAAAGTGAAAAAACACGTATCTGTAATGTATTCGGATAATAAAATGTATTTTTTTGGCACCTATCAATTCACCTGTGGTGACTACAAAATTGCTGTATTTAAATTTAACTGCAAAGTAGATCTATCAACAAAGCTGGCCTGCGACAAAGTGCAAAACACGTTCTAAAATGTATTCGGATAATAAAGAATTTTTTTGCACCTTTCCAATTCACCTAGTGTGTGACTACATAAAATGCTGTTATTCACCATTTAAGGTGGCAGGTGGTCCTCATTGGAAAAAGCTGTCGTGCGCGCTAAAGTTGAAAAAATCACGTATCTGGTAATGTATTCGGAATAACTTAAAAGGGTATTTTTTGGCATGCCTTATCAATTCACCTGTGGTGACATACAAAGAAAAGCTGGATTCTAATATAAACTGCATAGGGTGGCTATATCACACATAAGCTGAATGGCAAAATTGAAAAAAGGAACACCTATCTGGAAATGTATATCGATAATAGAAAGTGGAGTTTTATGCACGCTACAAAGAGAGCTGCAGTTACTTAGAAAAGATGGTAGTATCCTAATATAAGTTTAGGCTGCCAACTATCCAGGAAATATTTCAATAGAAAACTGTAAATAATAAAGCTAACTTGTCAGTTGTGGCAATGTCTACACTAAGTCTTGGTGAACTATATCCTGTTTTCTTTATAGTGCTTGTCTGTGTTCGCCGGCGGGCCCCCCCCCCGCTCCTCCCTGTGACTTTACAGCGGTAGATTCTCCTTTAAAATTCTCTACCTAACTACATAAAATCTTCCAATCTCTGATCTAACTAAGTTGTAAGGATCACAGTTAACAGTAGAGCTTTCTCTGTGAAGAAATAGAATAATTTCGCTGATCTGTTTGGACACAGGCAGAGCGCACGTCCTACTGCTATGAGACGCTGAGAGACACTGATCATGAACAGGAAGGGCTGTTCTATGTAAAGCAAGGGTCAGTGATTTTTCCAGCCAATCGCAACCAAAACATATCCCAGTCATGACGTCGCACCACATCTCACCCTGCTGTATTCTGTAAGCGATTTGCTGGCCGCCAAAATTACAGGAAGCCCGAAAATGGAGTGATTTTAAATAGTTGTAGCACAGATTTTAACCTAAATTAATGCATGATTTTAAAAATTTCGATCAACATAAAAACTGTGCCGATTTCAACTTTGTCGATAATAATCGCTCAACACTACTCAAATCTATATAATTTTTAAATTGACTTCCAGGAGTTTTCCCACCATATTTCTAGGATATGCCATCAATGTCAGATAAGTCCGGATTCCACCTCAGATAAGTCCAGGTATCACCCCGGCTGAGTCTCTTAGAGGGACATAAGTAATGGAAGGGTTTAAACAGTAGGGCAGAGCTACAGAACTTTAAAGGGTTAAAGTTTGTCAGTATGAAACACAAACAAGCTTCTATGCTGCTGACGAGAAATAGCAGGGAGCAACATTGAGCTTGTTTATAATATAGAGAGTTGGTTGGTAACACAGGGAAGCTTGAATACACAAGCAGGAGAGAAGAACTGCTCCAGCTCTGAAGGAAAGCAAAATCAGAACAGCAATGTATTTAGTAATACTCTTAATTTACCTTTGCCTACATGTTTAAAGCTAATCAATAAAACAGGAATTTTATTCCTCAGTATATTTGTGCACTGACCACTGTTTATTACAGTGAAGGAAATAATTATTTGATCCCTTGCTGATTTTGTAAGTTTCCCCACTGACAAAGACATGAACAGCCTATAATTTTAAGGGTAGGTTAATTTTAAAATTGAGAGCTAGAATATCCAAAATAAAATCCAGAAAATCACATTTGTATAAATTTATTTGCATTTTTCAGTGAGAAATAAGTATTTGATCCCTCTGTCAAACAAGATTTAATACTTGGTTGCAAAACCCTTGTTGGCAAGCACAGCCGTCAGATGTTTTTTGTAGTTGATGTTGAGGTTTGCGTACATGTCAGGAGGAATTTTGGTCCACTCCTCTTTGCAGATTATCTCGAAATCATTAAGATTTTGAGGCTGTCGCTTGGCAACTTGGAGCTTCAACTCCCTCCATAAGTTTTCTATGGGATTAAGGTCTGGAGACTGGCTAAGCCACTGCATGACCTTAATATGCTTCTTTTTGAGCCACTCCTTTGTTGCCTTGGCTGTATGTTTTGGGTCACAGTCTTGCTGGAAGTCCTAGCCACCACCCATTTTTAATGTCCTGACAGAGGGAAGGAGGTTATCGCTCAGGATTTTATGGTACATGGCTCTATCCATTCTCACATTGATGCGGTGAAGTAGTCATGTGCCCTAAGCAGAGAAACACCTCCAAAACATTAAGGGGGACATGTATGAAAACTGTCTTGGTCTAAGACTTTCTTTGTTGCCCATAGCAACCAATTAGAGCACCCCTTTTATTCTTTCAGAGCACTAGATGAAATGGAAGGGGAACGCTTATTGGTTGCTATGGACAACAAAGAAAGTCTTAGATCAAGACAGTTTTCATACATGTGGCCCTAAGACTCCACCTCCATGCATGACAGTTGGGACGGTGTTCTTTGGGTCATAGGCAAGCATTTTCCCTTTTTTTCTCCAAAATTTGGCGGTTGAGATAATGCCAAAGAGCTCAATTTTTGTCTCCTCTGACCACCTTCTCCCAATCACTCACAGAATCATCCAGGTGTTCATTGGGAAACTTCAGACGGGTCTGCACATGTGCATTCTTGAGCAGGTGGACCTTGCGGGCACTGCAGGATTTTAAACCATTATGGCGTAATGTGTTACCAATGGTTTTCTTGGTGACTGTGATCCCAGATGCCTTGAGATCATTAACAAGTTCCCCCCATGCAGTTTTAGGCTGTTCTCTCACCCTCCTCATGATCAAGGATACCCCACAAGGTGAGATTTTGCATGGTGCCCCAGATCAATGCCGATTGACAGTCATTTTGTATTTCTTCAATTTTCTTACTACTGCATCAACAGTTGTCTCCTTCGCACCCATCATCTTACTTGTACTTTTGTAAACCATTCCAGCTTTGTGCAGGTCTATGATCTTGTCCCTGAAATCCTTAGAAAGCTCTTTAGTCTGGCCAAGGTTGTAGAGGTTAGCGTCTCACTGATTAATTGAATCTGTGGGCAGGAATCTTTTATAAAAGGGACTATTAAAGACAGCTGTCTTAAATGCAGGTAACGAGTTGATTGGGAACATCTAACTGGTCTGTAGGAGCCAGAACTCTTAATAGTTGTTAGGGGATCAAATACTTATTTCTCTTATCAAAAGGCAAATAAATTTATATAATTTATACAATGTGATTTTCTGGGTTTTACTTTGGATATTTTATCTCAGTGTTAAAATTAACCTACCCTTAAAATTATAGACTGTTCATGTCTTTGTCAGTGGGCAAACTTAAAAAAGCAGAAAGGGATCAAATAATTATTTCCTTGACTGTATGTCAGTCACCTATAGGGCTACTAATATTCCATACTCCTTGCTACTCTTGACTATGTTCCTTAGGTAAGCCGTAGATGCTATATCTGGTGTCTTTAGGGCTGCTCCTAAAAAAGCCATTGGAAAGCTTTCAAAAAGTAGAGATAAGTTTTTGTACCATGATATCATGGGTTGTTAACAATCAAGGTTTTTTGCCACATCTGTACACCCCTCACAGCAGTTAGGAATGAGTACTAGGGGATTCCTTAGATTCTGTGCGAGGGCGCAACTCCAACTTCCGACTCCAAGACATGATGGTAATGGAACGGGTTGTTCATCCTTTTCAAATTCATGTTGCATAATTGAGCAGAAACAACAATTTTCACCTCTTAAAGAGTTGAAGACATTTAGCAATCACATTTTAGTTAAACACATAACAATTTCTTGGACAGCAGTCCTATCACATGAAAACTTTTCTCTGTGTTCTTATCAGTAAGGTCAAGCACTTTGCTTTCAGCCACAGATATCCCAGTACCGTCCAGGGTTAAGTTCTTAGGTCAACTACAGGATCCAAGCTAAAATTAGATCTAGTTCAGCTTTGTCTACAGTTCACAGCAGGCAGTTCCTTCAGGGAATTCAACTGACTCCAGAAAATGTCAACACAAAGTCTGTTCACACAAACACAGTCAAGGTTTCTTTTCCCACGAGTGGCATTTTTGCTCCACCTCAATAAAGTTTCAAGGAAAGTAACCCTCTCTCACTGAGTATTTTTTTCCTCTCTTGGCTCCTGTAATTAGGTGTTCCATAAGGCCATGTCTAGACTGCTCTGGTTTCTGGTTGGATTTTTGGCGGATTCAGAATTTAGAATCTGCCGAAAAACTGACTGTAGCCAGTGCCCCATAGGCCGCAATAGAAAATCCGAGCTGTTGTCTACACAGCACAGATTTTCTATTGTCCGATATCTATACCGCTGGCCTATACCGGAATATAGAACATGTTATATCTTATGGCGGATTCCAGTACACTTCAATGTACTGAGCCGAATGGAATCCGAAAACCGACCATGGTTCATCGCACAAACCTGTGTCAAAAACTGCAGTATGTCAAAGTTAAAATGCCATCAGATTTCCGACGACATTTTAACTTATGCCATGTAGACATAGCCTAAGGATCCTGCAGTAGGCTACCCAGTTTTAGGACCCTGATTCTAGACATTTGCTGAGGTGGTATACAGCTTTATGAGGCACCTTTCTCTTCATTGGCTCAATCTCCTTACAAGTGCTGACAATCTCCATAGGAGCTAACTAATTAACAAGGCCAACCTTCTAGCATGTGCTCTTCTCTGAGACTGTCACAGCTCACTGGATACTGATGCCATTTTATCATCACTCTGATAAACATTGCACCAAAAGAAAGCACATATTGGCCGTTCCTATTCCACCCTGCAAATAATTAAGTGCCATAGCATCATGTGTGACTTATATAGGGTTAACAACCTCGTTTCTCAGAAAAAAAAGGTCTAACATATGATTTTTGAGCTTCTGACTGGACAGCGTCATCAAGTACAATACATGAAATGGAGTTGTCCAGCAAACAATAGAAAAAAAGAATTCTCCAATGATGTTTATGAGCATAATTTAATCTGCCAGTGATGAGCTCTGTGTTAACGTGTTACTTTGCTGTGCTGTATGTATGTAGTCTCCCTTCTCTGCAGCCAAGCAGCAGCATTTCTAGTTTGAAAGCTGTTCCTCTTTGCCTGGAAATCTCCAAGCCCCAGGATCATTTGCTGTGCTTTGTCAGTCTTCTTTCTTCCCAACCTTAGTTTTAGTACATTCCTCCTCTAAAGGGTTTGGTGTAGAAAATAATAACACATAAGGGCATGTCCTCACGGCATGGGTTTTCGGCCGGTTTTTCAGGCGGTTTGCGGTTTTGCAGACCGCCTGAAAAAAGGGCCGAAAATGAGCACAATGGTGCTCTATGGAAAACCCGTGCAGTGGGGACTGCTGCACGGGTTTTCCATAGTGCACCATTGTGTTTTCCGGCTGGCGGTTTTTGCGCCCGCGGTCTGCCCACAACACAATCTACAAGCACAATCTTCTGACTGGTTTTCGGACAGAATCTGTGCTTGTGAAGGGGGAGGGCTTTTCTCCTCTCATCGCGGAGAAAATCCGTCCCCCCCGCAGCCATGGGGCCGGCCGCCAAACAGGACAAGTACCTTTCGGATAAACCGAGCGGTATGTGTCCCTTACCGTGTGAACACACACTTCTTCTCCTGACTGGGCTCTTGAGCAGAGTTTTAGGGCCTCATGAATGAAAACTGTCTATGTCTAAAACTCAATCAGAGCTCCCCTTTCATTTCATGTAGTGCTCTGGAAAAATGAGAGGGGCGCTGTGATTGTTTGCTATGGGCAACACAGTGAGTTTTAGACCTAGACAGTTTTCATGTATGTGGCCCTTAGTTGCTAGATGTACTCTTTGATAGCTACATATCCCACAAGAGTCTGCTTCTCAGAGCACCAGTACTGGCACAGTCCGTGGCTATACTCTGAAGCGCATAAACACTAAGGGTGACATGTATCAAGCTCTAGGCATCGGAGCGCACATTTTCACCCGATTTAAAGTGAAAGCTGCGCCTCATTTATGTCGGCGCCTGAGGTGCGCTCATACATGCGGTGTAAAGTTCCCTGCGCCTCTCCAGTGTGCGAGGCGCAGTGCGTGAATTAGGCGCAGAAGGACTGCGCCTCACCTGGCTCGCACTGGCAGGTAAGATTCACCGCCCGAGGAGGTGCGCTCATACATGCGGTGAAAAGTTCCCTGCGCCTCGCCAGTGTGTGAGGCGTAGTGCAGGACTTAGGCGCAGAAGGACTGCGCCTAACATGTATTACGATTCGAGACAGGCTGGAAATCAGCGACAAATCATTAAACATATTAGTGAATAGCAAAAAGAGTTGTCTTTCAAATGAATGAATGAATAAAGTGAAAAATCAAAGTGGTCTAAAAACGATTAAATGTATTGAAAAAGTGGATAATTTAAAATTAAAGGAAAAATATATAAGATCGCAAAAGAAAAAAATCTCAGCTCTCAGCTCCGTGAGACAGGGAGTATGAATCAAAAAAACGTTTTTATTAACTGTAAAACATTCTCTGTAAAAGAGCTAAAACCTTCTTAAAAATACATAAATAAAATCAATAACAAAAAATCAATAACGGCGCAACATCAGGAATTGGAATATTGAAAATCGCCGGGAAATACAGTAATTCAAATTCTGTTAGCGCTTCTCATTGGTCGGCAAAAACCAACCAATCAGAATAGGAGCGACAGTGACCCATTATAAACTATGGAGTATTATTGACCACTTTCAAAGAAAAGGCGGGACAGTTCAAAAATACAGTAAAAAAGGCAGAAAAGAGCTGATTGTTGAACTAGCGGGGGCTTGGCTATCCGGCCAATCAGAGCGCGAGATACTTTGTCCATTGTTTCAAAGG
This sequence comes from Phyllomedusa bahiana, assembly GCA_025379985.1. NCBI lineage: Eukaryota > Metazoa > Chordata > Amphibia > Anura > Hylidae > Phyllomedusa > Phyllomedusa bahiana. Next base: position 171,161 of record JAODAL010001273.1, on the reverse strand, counting down.
GAGAGATGGGGGCACTGAAATCTCAGCTCCGTGAGGCATGGAGAATTAGTAAAGAAATCGTTTTTATTAAGTGTAAAACATTCTCTGTAAAAGAGCTAAAACCTTCTAAAAACATACATCAATCAAATCACTAACAATGCGTTTGTCGCCATCACCTACACTACATCAGGAATTGCGATATTTAAAATTGCCGGGAAATACAGTAATTCAAATTCTGTATCCGCCTCTCATTGATCAGCAAAAGCCAACCAATCAGAATAGGAGCGACAGTGAGCCATTATAACCTATGGAGGAGTATTGACCAATCAAATGAAAAGGCGGGACAGTTCAAAATACAGTAAAAAAGGCAGAAAAGAGCTTATTTGGTTGAAAACCAGGCCGGCAGATATGAATCCACCAATCATATGTAGTGCGTCTATTTTGAGTGTACAAGAAGGGCGCGATAGAAGGGCCGCCTAAAAGTTATTACTGTCTATATTCTAGTACTGTGTTTGGGTTTGGGGGTGAAGAGGGCTCGTCCTGCTTACCAATCAGCGGGTGAAATACTTTAATCTCATAAAGTGCTATGGGGAAAAAAATGCAGAGCGAGCTCTGTTTGTGATTGGCTAAGTTAAAAGAGGCGCGATTAAATTGGGCCAATGGGAGAGCGAGCGATGCTCTTATAGGTTTTCTAATGCAATCTATAATAAAACTGTACATGGCCTAAATAAAATGATAAGACTCACGAAGTTGTGCCGATCTGTATATAAAATGAACAATAATATGAGTGTAACGAAAATAAACAAATAAAAATGAATTCAATAAATTCATATTTATTTCTTTATTTTCATTACACCCATATTATTGATCATTGGCTAACGAATATAAAGAAACAACAATGAATTGATTAACTTTTAGGGCGTCCTTCTATCGCACCCTTCTTGCTACACTCAAAATAGACGCACTACATATGATTGGTGGATTCATATCTGCCGCCTGGTCTCAACGAATCAGCTCTTTTCTGCCTTTTTTACTGTATTTTGAACTGTCCCGCCTTTGCATTGATTGGTCTATACTCCTCCATAGGTTATAATGGTTCACTGTCACTCCTATTCTGATTGGTTGTTTTTTGCCGACCAATGAGAAGAGCTTACAGAATTTGAATTACTCTATTTCCCGACAATTTTCAATATCGCAATTCCTGATGTTGCGCCGGTCACGGCGACAAATGCGTTGTTAGGGATTTGATTGATGTATGTTTTTAGCAGGTTTTAGCTCTTTTGCAGAGAATGTTTTACACTTAATAAAAACAGTTTCTTTCCTAATACTCCATGCCTCACAGAGCTGAGATTTCAGTGCCCCCATCTCTCCATAGACTACAATGGGACAAAGTATCTCGCGCTCTGATTGGCCGGGATAGCCAAGCCCCCACTAGTTCAACCAATCAGCTCTTTTCTTTATTTTTTACTGTATTTTGAACTGTCCCGCCTTTTCATTTGATTGGTCAATACTACTCCATAGCTTAAAATGGTTCGCTGTCGCTCCTATTCTGATTGGCTGATTTCTGCCAACCAATGAGAAGAACTTACAGAATTTGAATTACTGTATTTCCCGGCAATTTTCAATATCGCAATTCCTGATGTTGCGCCGGTGACGGCGACAAACACGTTGTTAGTGATTTGATTGATGTATGTTTTTAGAAGGTTTTAGCTCTTTTTCAGATAAGGTTTTACACCTAATAAAAACGATTTTTAGAATCATACTCCATGCCTCACGGATTGATTTCATTTGCGGTCTTATATATTTTTCCTCTAATTTTAAATGATCCACTTTTTCAATACATTTAATCGTTTTTAGACAACTTTGATATTTACCTTTATTAATGAAATAATTTTATAGACAACTCTGTTTGATTAGTGTACTGTTGTAACAGTCGACCTAGAGCACATTTTGCCCCATTCCATTACGTTCTCACTTCACTTGGCCTCCTCCGGCTCAGATAGACCACATTCAACTAGGTCTGCCTGTCGGAGCTGTTGAGCGCTGCAATGCGCCTCACTTTGCTGACCCGCGATCATGCATGCCTCGGAGGATTCGAATGTAGTGTGTCCCGCCCCAGAACGCCCACACCGCGCCCATTGCACGCACCTTCATGTTAGGTGCATCCAAAAGTGGCGAAGGTTGCACCTAACATCGCATCCCTGCGTCCGACCATACATTTCGCCCTAAGGTATTGTTACAGGTGTTCCCACTTCAAGCACTGTGGGTTTCAGGCACCCTTGTGTCTTTCCCCCTGCTGCTCTGGACACGGGTGGTGCCACAACCCACATGTTAGCCAACGGACACACTTGTAACGATATGTCCAGGCACTCAATTTCACCTCTCCTCGTTCCCTACTGCTCTCATGCCAGCTGGTATGTGTGTCCTGGGTCTCTAGAGTGTGCATGCTGTGTATGTAAAATTTAAATGGCCAGCCCGCCGGTGATTCGTTATCACCGGGCGCTGAACCTATTTAAATCCTGCCTCTTCCCCTTACCAAATTTATATGCAATTGTTGCCTTAGAAAAAGCTTTCCTAGTCTATCTGCCTCTACTGTGTTCCTAAAAATCCTGCCTCCATCCCTTGACTATGCTTTTCCATGTTCTGACCTTCCTGCCTGTCCCCAACTATGAGCCTGTCATACGATTCTGTACCTCGCTACACCTCAGCTGCCACCGCAAGAAAGTCGCATCAGGGGTAGCGACCTGGGGGTTCTCTTGCCACAGCAAGCCCAACTCACCTTGCCCCGGCCTCTGGTGAAAACCAGAGGCCTCTTAGACTCCACTCCCTGACGTGGCTTACACCACCACTTGTGGTGCTCCAGTGGATCCTCTTCATCCAGCCGTTACAGTTAGATCCAGCCATGGATCCCATGATGATGCCTTTGCAGAATGTTCAAGACATCACAATGGTGGTAGCCCAACAGTCTCAACAGATCGCCTGTCATAAATCAGTCATCTGTCCAAAATGATGCACCAACTCCTTGCTGGTCAGCGATCACCACCTTCACAAGCTGCTACGCCTCCTCCTGGAGTTCCTGTGGTGTTCGTCAGTCCCAAGCTGCATTTTCCCTTGCCGACCAAATTTGAAGAAATACCTAAGGCCTGTCAGGGCTTCATTATGAAGTGCACCACGCAGGTGGAACTCATGGCTAATCAGTTTCCCAAAGATCACTCTAAGATGACATTCATGGATAGCCTCCTCACCGGGGAAGCACTAGCATGGACCACTTCCGTTTGGGACAGGAACAATTCAGTGACCACAAAGCTCCAGGTATTTCTGGATGAATTTTGCAGCATTTTAGAGAAACTCGCAAATACATCTTCTGCTGTGACTGCTCTGCTTGACCTATGCCAAGGGAATTCCACAGTCGGGCAATATACTGTAGAGTTTCGTACCCTTACCTCTGAACTGTCATGGAATAACGAGGCCCTTGTCGCTACATATTCTAAAAGGACCTCGCTGGCAGGATAAATGATCAGCTGGCCAGTCAGGACCTTCTGTCACTGTTGAGTGACCTCATCCATCTTGTCCCCAACATCAACATTCGCTTTACCAAAAAGGAGGAGGAACTCTGCCAAGAACACGCAGAATGCGCGCCAGTCCGGCCACGCTGCCTTCCCCATCTTGCGCCTCCACTAATGGCTGCTTTAGAAGAATCCATGCAAGGGGACAGAGCCTGCCTAACACAGCAAGAATGGTTTCCGTCGACAACAGAATCTTTGCTTCTACTGAGCCAGTCCTGAACACTTCCTTATGGACTGTTCATTGCATCCAGGAAACTCCCGCACCTAGGCTACATGGAAGAGATGTCCCTGATCCACTTCAGGTCTGCTGATAAGAATGTCAAGGCCGATGCTCATTCCTGTGCTTCTGATGTAGTAAGCGTGGAATCCGCACCTCAGAACATTGTTCCTCCCAAATGCCTGATCTCCGCAACTCTCATTGACCTCCAACATCTTTCCCCGGGGAAAACTTTTGTGTGTCTGGCTCAGGTACTGTAAACTACTTTCAAAGTGGTTTACCTGTTCCAGCAGTAATGTGCCTGGAATTGTAATACTAAAGTTATAAATATATAGCTTCGTACGATTCTAGTGCGCCCCGCCTCCCGCACGCTCCCCGAAATCAGGTGCATTACAAAGTACCTTGGGCGCTTTGTAAAGCGTCGGATACTGGCGTACAGGCAAAGTAAAAATATAGCGAACGGGGCTGCCCCAGATTTCGGGCTGAAAAGACGCCAGACTTCTGCCGCAGCCCTGTTCATAAATGTTGCCCCTAGTTCCCATCTGTAGCATGTTGGGGGCGTAAAAGCCAGATTGAAAGCAAAGTTTTTTAGCACAGGAAACCTCAAAATCAGATTGGCTAATGTGGAATGATTGTATGATGCCTCTTGTACGTCAACTGGCCAACTATCACTGTAAACTGAGAGGGACAGAATTCTTGAAATCAGAGAACTTGATCTATTATTCTGGCAGAATATTTGATCATTTGCAGATCTTAGTGACACCTGCTACTTGCTCAATTTCCATAACCCTATGTTATATATATATATAATATATATATAATATATATATATATATATATATATATATATAATATATATATATATATAATATATATATATATATATATATAAAGACGACATAGTTTTAGAATAAATTAGAGGTATGAGTACAGCAGCTTATAATGCAGCTATACAGAGTCCTGTCAAGCTCCCGGAGTACATTGCCGATTGTTTATTTTGACAGTCAGCTGATAGTGCTGCCTAAGGGTGCAGGGTGGCTGATAACACAGATGATACAACCGTAACTCTGTCACTTCAGAGGTGTCTCAGACTGACGGAGCATAACACACTCCTCAACTAGGTATACCAGACTGCCTGATCAGGAAGTATCTCATGTCTTAAAGGGAATGTGTTAAAACCATTTTTTATCAATTTTTGGTTATTTTTTTTTTATTTTCCAGATCACTTTCAATATTTTCTAATAATTCTTAAGTCCTGCAGGTTTCACTTTGGCCACTAGGCCTAATAATTGTCTGACACTTCCTGGTCTGTAGAAGGAGATTTTCAGTACACTGCTCGATATCAGTGCAAGCAGGGTCAAACTGAAAGGAGACACCAGTGTTTACCAATAACACAGGATCCACCAGTCACAATAGGAGATAGTCACAGTTCACCCTCTCCCCCTTCCTGCACACTGACTTCTTCCCAGATCACAGACCATGCCTAGAAAACTCTCCTATAGAAGTAAATAGGACTGAGTCAGTCTTAAAGGGTTTTTGACACGATCTCATTTTCTACCCCCTGCATCCAGCTCTTCAGCTCTGTGTGCTAAGAAGAGGGTGTGTGTGATTTGTTTGAATGGCATATCATGTGACCCAGCAGGATGACATCACCAAGCCTTTCCTCTATCTAGTCAAAGAAAGGTCTGTTTATGTATAGAGCTGTAAGAAGCTACATTGTAGCTCAAAGGTAAAGTTTTTGCCTCACAGCACAAGGATTCTAGGTTCAAATCCCTGCAGGAACCAAACCTGTGGATTTTTTTTTCTCTTTATCAATGCACATACCTTATTGAGGTTTATTTATTTATTTATTTTTATTTGCACTGTTTGACTAATTACTAAGGAGTACAGAGGACAGGAGTAGAATGGCAGCTCCTGGGGTTGAACACTCAGTAACTGCCTGAGAGGAGCGGTGGTCTGAGCATGTCTGGCCAGGACTGAGAGCTCCTCAGTCCTGGCCATATCCCCTGGACACGAACTGTAATCAATTGTTTACTACTTAATTTGCAAGATTCCCACGTCAATTTTACTTCATGGCAAAACCCCTTTAATGCTTCTCTGTGCATAATAGTTCTATTTTTTTGTTTGTTTTTGATTCAGTTAAATATTATGGATCAAAATTACTTACTTACAGATCAAATAAGACAGCAGCCACCAGCTTCCAATGCAACCTGTGATTGTTTCAGTGCTGTACGTAGGTACATGTGAATCAGCTGCTAGATAAGGATATAGTCAGGAACACGTAGCTGCTGGCCCCACCTCTGAAACTCAGACTCAAACATTGTCAGGTGTGTCATTTCATAGGAAGAGGAATAGAAGACAGGCAGCTGAGCAGTGAATCAGAGCTCTTGGCTAAGCAGGCTTGTACGGAACTGAAAACAGAATTAAAGGGGTCGTCTTACCACAGTGATTAGCTTTTAACATGTAGGAAAAGATAAAGGAAGATAAATCCCAAATACATTGTTTTGTTGATTTTGCTTTGATAAGGAGAATTTTTTTTATCTCCTCTTAGATTGCACAAATTGCTCTGGTTATTGACCAACCTACTAAATGACAAGCTTTTCACCAGTTAGACCTCTATAGTCTTGTGTACTACAATTTATAAATCTCCTGCACTCATGTCACTGTAACAGGAATAGCTAGGAACAGCAGAGCTGATACGTGAATCACTGCTATAGGCTCATTTACAGCCTAACCAGAAAATGTGTCTAGAGCTGGTTGAGGCTCTGTGAAACTGTATGGTGAGAAAACACCTTTAAAGGCACACACCAGGACCACCGTCCTTACGACGCGCATACAATTGAAAAGTATGGCAAAGCCTAGAGCTACCTGCAGATTACTGACATGTGGCGCTGCTCAGTCAGTTTGATGAAATTATGTCATTATGCCACCTGTGCTGCTGCCTGTCTTAGTCCCTAAGCTTAAAGCACCTGGCTTTAGGCTTACTGCCTAGAAAATACCAAATGTAGCATCCCAGCAAAGGCTCTATATACCTATAATATCGCACTGGGGTGCCTAGAGCTCTCAGGTGGAGTTTATTTTAGGGGCCAACCCTACAGCTACTGTAAATGACTGTACATGCCTCTGATGCTCTTCCTCTTGCTTTTTGGCTCTCTTTCTCTGCTTTTCTGACTCTTCCAAAGATGTATATGCAGTTAAAAAGCAACTCCAAGTCTACCATGCTCAGGGGCCCTCTGGGGTTTCCCCTAATCACCTGTGGGCCAGACCGAGCCTACCTATTTACCTACAAGCAGGGCCTATATACCTACCTAACCACCAGGTAGGTATATATACCTACTTACAGGAGGGGGCTATATAATTTCCTACTTACTGGAGGGCCTATATATCTACCTATCTACTGTGACCCCTTTTTGTCTACCAACTAAGGGGCAGGGCTATATACCTACTTTCCTGTTAAGTGGGCAGTTTATACCTACCTACCTACTTGGGGGCTATATACAGTTGACACCCGAAGTTTACATGCACTATATAAAAGAACACATATGCATGTTTTTCTCACTATCTGACATGAAATCAGAATAAACCTTACCTGTTTTAGGTCAATTAAGATTACCAAAATTATTTATATTTTCCAAATGCCAGAAAAATTAGAGAGAATTTTTTAAGGCATTTTTTATTACTTTCTGCAGAGCCAAAAGTTTACATGCATTTCATTAGTATTCGGTAACATTGCCCTTAAACTGTATGACTTGGGTCAAATGTTTTGGATAGCCTTACAAAAGATTTTCACAATAGTTGGAACGAATTTTGGCCCATTCCTCCTAACAGAACTGGTGTAACTGAGCCATGTTTGCTCGCACCTGCCTTTTTAGCTTTGCCCATAAATTTTAATAGGATTGAGATCAGGGCTCTGTGATGGCCACTCCAAAACATTGACTTGATTATCCTTAAGCCACTTTGTAACCAGTTTGGCAGTATGCTTCTGGTCATTGTCCATTTGGAAGACCCATTTCCGCCCAAGTTTTAACTTCCTGGCGGATGTCTTCAGATGTTGCTTCATGATTGCCACATAATCTTCTTTCCTCATGATGACATCTATTTTGTGAAGTGCACCAGTTCTATCTGCAGCAAAACAACCTCACCACATGATGCTGTCACCCGATGTTTCACAGTTGGAATGGTGTTTTTAGGTTTCCAAGCTTCTCCCTTTTTCCTCCAAATGCAATGATGGTTCTTATGGCCAAACAGTTAAATTTTAGTTTTGTTAGACTACATGACATTTCTCCAAAAATTTTTGGTCTTTCTTCCTGTGTGCGTTTGCAAACATTAATCTGGCTTTGATACGTTTCTTTTGGAGTAGTAGCAGAGTGGCTTTTCAGCCCATGTTAATATAGTACTCGTTTCACTGTGGATAATGACACAATCTTTTCAGCTTCCGCCAGCATCTTCACATCTTTTGCTTTTGTTCTTGGGTTGATATGCACATGTTGGTCCAAAGCATGTTCATCTCTGAGACACAGAACCTTCCTTCCTGAGCGGTATTATGGCTGGACATTCCCATCTTGTTTGTACTTGCGCATAAGTGTTTGTACAGATGAAGGAGGCACCTTCAGGTATCTAGAAATTCAACCCAAGAATGATCCAGACTTGTGCAAGTCCACAATTCTCTTCCTGATATCTTGGATGATTTCTTTAGACTTTTCCATGATATAACACACAGAAGTAGTGTGTTTCTGGTGTGCATTAAAAAATATATCCACAGGTGTGTCTCTAATTAACTCAGATATTGTCAATAAACCAGAAGCTTCCAAAGACATGACACCATATGGGCTGTCCTAAATTGTTTAAAGGCATAGTAATCCTAGTGTATGTAAACTTTTGACTTTGCAGAAAGTAATAAAAAATGCCTTAAAAATTCTCTTTCTCTCATTATTCTGGCATTTGGCAAGGTTTATTCTGATTTCATGTCAGATAGTGAGAAAAACATGCATACGTGTCTTTTTATATAGTCTTTTCTGGTTTCAACTGTGTGTGTGTGTGTGTGTGTGTATTGTTATAAATATATATATTTGGTGAGTTTATTCATTTAGCGCTCTTCTTTTGGCAATTCCAGCTGTCAATCACTTTACTTCTTAATGTCAGCATTCAGGAGCAATCTGATTTGTTAATAATAGGTGGTTTAACCACTTAAGTCATAGTAGTACTTTTCAAACTTGAATTTCGAACCCCATTAAAGTCAATGGGAGAAGATGTGCAGGTAATGAGGAGAAGCTGTAATTACCCTCCATAAGAGTAAAATGGATACGTGGAACAACTTAGTGAAGACAATTTGGCTCTAAGAGTCACAGAAAAAAATTCAGAGGCTAAAATAATTCATTCCTTTCAATGACTTACTGAAAAGATGAGGACTGTGTAGCTAGAGGAGGTTCAGAGGTAGCAGCTGCTATGCGGCCCCTTTAACACATAAGAAGACACCGGTATTGGAAATGGCACATGGTAACTGGCAGGGGCCCACTATCACTTTTTGCACCAGGGCCCAAGAACATTTGTTATATGTGGTGACAGCTAAGAACATCCCCAACTGGGAACATGGAGGTTCAGCTGGCAGGCCCATAGATTTCTAGGGTTGCAGTGGGTAGCCAGGGAATGCCGTCAGTTCATCTAATTAACCATTTCAGGGCCCCATGCAGCTAAATCAAATGGGGTCCCCACCCTTTACTAGTTCCTATTTTTTATCCTATTAGTAGGCCCCTTTTTGATTAGTGTCCCTGACAGGAGTACTGCCCTATTGGCACCCCTGTCAGTTACCATGTGCCATTTTCCAATACCGGTGTCTTCTTATTGTCACAGGGGCTTTTTTTGGGACACCTCAAGTGTATGCAGGGCACATAGCGGCTGCTTCCGCTAACAGAACCCCCAAAAACTATTTCCCGCATGCCAGCTAACCTCCAACTCCCCATTGGGATGTTCTTGCTACGCCGTTAACCACATCTAAACACATTACAAAGTCTTTCCAAGCAGGAGTGCGTAATTTGAAGTTCTTTGGCCCCGGATCAAACCGATACAATGTGCAGGTGCCCCAATGGACCTCATGACACACACGGGAGGGGGCTCCAAACTCACTGTGGTGATAGACCAACGAATGCTGTCCGAAGGACATGCACCATAAACAAACACTATGAGACCTGCACGGCAGGATGGGAAGACTGAAATCTGCAATAGGCAAGCAGCTTGGTATGAAGAAATTCACTGTGGGAGCCATAATTAGAAAATGGAAGACATACAAGACACACTGATAATCTCCCCTCCATGTGGGCTCCATGCAAGAATCCACCCCGTCGGGTCCGACAATGATCACAAGAGCGGTGAGCAAAAATCTCCCAGACCCACACGGGGGTACCCTTAGTGTATGACCTGCAGAGATCTGGGGATCAAGACATAACAAAGGCTACATCAGTAAACACACTACTGGTCGCCATGGACTCTGATCCTGACAGTGCCAAACGTTTCCCACCCTGCTTAATCCAGTACAAATCCGGGGCCCATCTGAAGTTGTGCTAGAGAGCATTTGGATGATCCATAAGAGAATTGGGAGAATTTCATATTGTCACAGATTAAAACCAAAGTAGAACTGTATGTATAAATAGAAAGAGGATTCTCTTTCTAAAGGACTTTAACTAACGTTGTTGTTTTCTAGCAGTACATAACCCTCAAATCATCAAAAATAGCCCTTTTTGACACTCAATAAAATTTTAAAGAAGAAATTAGTAATTGAAATAAAGATTTTTTTGTCGCATAGACATTTACAAACTGTGTCTTTTAAAATAGCATGACCCACCAAACCAGCAAAAAATGAACCATTTTGACTTTAATAAAAATTTTCAAGCCGAATTAGTATTGAAATAAGATTTCTTCCTAGGAAGGACATTTGCTAAGGGTTCCTTCTTACGAGAGTCTGGATCGGCCCAAAAACAGCAAAAATGACCTTTTTGACACTGGCATTAAAATTCCTAAAGACAAAATTAGAATTTGACAAGAAATTTAATAGGACGTTGAACTAACGGTGGTCTTCTACAGTAGCATGACCCCAAAACCAGCAAAAATGACCTATTGCACACTCAATAAACAATTGCAGCAGCAAGCAACCAGCAGTTGAAAGGTGCAAATACTTTGTATAGCAATGGTAGACTTCTGGGTTCTGCCAAAAGCAGTACATATGCTCAAAACAGCAGAAATGAAATCTTTTTGGGTTAAAGAGGGCTCAGAATAAAGATGGGAAAAATGCAGCCAGCAATATAAAAATCCCTTATACTGCTGGAACGTTGCTGACGTTGTTCCACCGTGACATTAGAATGTGAAGAAGACGCAACAGATGTCTCAGTTGGTCAATGAGTACTGTCTCAAATTCCTGCATTCTACTGTCAATTTGTGTGGGTGGAAGGAAATTGCTCACTTTTGATTTGTAACTTGAATCAAGGAGGGTGGCCACGCAGTAATCGCTATTCATTTTGATTGCCTTGATGCGTGGATCATGTTGCCGTTAATGTGGCATCCAAGCACTATGTGAGAGATGCTGCCAGGATCTCCCAAGCCTTGTGGTTGAGGGCACTACCAGTATCTCCCTCTTCTTCCTCCTACTCCCCCTGAAATCTCTGCCAACCTCTCCACGGGTTTGATATGTCCAAGGTACCCAGTCCCGTTCGGGCACCCAAAAAACCTACCTCAAACCACTGCCTAGAGAACACCGATAAATTTGGGAAATAGTCGGGCCTTCTACATCCTCCGGCGATTAATGCTCTGTGTCCGTCTCTTCCTCCTCTGTCACTGCTGGGACATGCTGCCGCAGAGTGTCTGATGCTTGTTCCAGTAAAGATATGACCACAATGGTCATGCTGACAATGCCATCGTCCTGACTGACCATTTTGGTGGTGTCTTCAAAACTGTCAAGGATGGTGCAGAGATCCTTCACCTGCCTCCACTCTCTATGGGTCAACACCCCGAGGTCCGCACCATTGCCCATCAGGCCATGCGACACTTCATACTGCATAATGGCATTATGCTGCTGCCACAAATGCTAGAGCATGTGGAGGGTGGAATTCCAGCGTGCTACAATGTCAACAATGAGACGGTTGACGGGGAGGCCCAGATGGCGCTGTAACGCTGCCAGTCATGCAGAAGCAGGCTGCAAATGCTGGAAGTGTGAGCTAAGACCTCGAGCCTTCCTCAGCAGACAGTCCGGGTAGCGCTTGACAAATTTCTGCACAACCAGGTTCATGAAGTGTTCCAGGCAAGGGATTTGCATAAGTCCCATAAGTACTTAAGGGCAGCAAGGTCATCCTTCCTGTGTGTTGACGATCTCCAAGACAATTATTTCAACACTGCCTGGTTTCTCTTGGCACGTGATGCTACCCGTGAAAGAGTTTCTGCCGATTCTGAGACCCACCATCATCACCAGAGACACTGTCATCCACCCAGCTCTTCCAGTGAGCAGTCACTGAGATGTAACACCCTTGACCGTGCTTACTAATCCATGTGTCTGTAGTCAGATGGACTTTGGTGGACACAGGGGCAGCAAACGCGCTGGAGATTTTTTCGGACACGAGGCTGGCCAGGGCAGGGATGGCTTTTTGGGGGCATGCCAGGGCATGCCAGGGCCATGACGTGGCGGAACCCATCTGAGTCCACCAGTCGGAAAGGCAACATTTCCAAGGCCAACAGCCTGGCAAAGCCGACATTCAGGCTTTTGGCTTTAGGATGGTTGGTGTTAAAGCGTTTCTTATGCTCACACACCTGGTACACAAAAGGCTGGCTGCTAGACTGGCCATTGTATGGCGTGCAGGTCAAACTGGTGGAAGGAGGTAGGCTGTGTCTCTGGTGGTGGTGGTAATCTGGCAACAGTGTCTGGCACTGGGGTTGGTGCTTGCTCATGCTGCTAAAGCACATGGGCAGCAGAGGACCACTTGGTCTTGGAAGTGGTGGAGGCGGAGACAGAGGATGTCACAGTGGTTGGAAGCCCAGGACCTGTGTGGCCTTTTTTCTCCAAGTGATTCCCCCACATCAATTCATGCTTTAGATGCATGTGCCTATTCATGTTCATAGTGGTTAAACTCTTTAGATTCTTTCCTCTACTGACGCATTGATGGCAAATCCGGCATATGACGTCGGTCGGCGCCTCTGAGGCTTGATCGAAAAAGGCCCAGGCTTCACAGGTTCTGGACCTCTTTGACGGTGAAAACCTGGTAGCGGTGTTTCCGCTGCCACCACTGACCATGGTTGGCGGATTAATGTCAGCGGACTTGTTCGACCACCCTCTCTCTTTCTGAGGCCAGACCCGCACGGACACTACCCCATCATCGTCCTCCTCCTCCTCCTGCACTGATGAGGCACTGAAAAGACTACGTTGGATCCGCAATGTCATTATCAACATCATCATCACAGCTGACTTCCTCGTCCTGACAGTCTACATCCTGAAGCTGCGGGCTCCAAGCCACAGGCACTGCGAGGCGTTGCTGACCGCTTGGGAGTTCTGCTGACTGACCAGCTTCTTTCTCCTCTTAGGGCATCAGCGATTGGGCATCAGAGCAGACAGAATCATTCTCTTTGGCCTCTTGATCTTTTGAAATGCCTTTTGACGCCAACCGCATTGTGTCATCAAAAACGTCTTCAGAATATGGATTAACCACAGTGGTCTGTACATTGGTTGACATTTGGGCTGTGTTTGCTTCAGGTTGGACGATGATGATGACGACATTTGTGGCCATGACTGAGAGAACGAGGAGGTAAAACCACTGGATGCAGGTTGTGTTAACCACTGAAGAACAGATTGGTGACGGTCTTCAATACTAGGATTCACAGGGAACCGACCAACCGATGACAGGCCTGACGGTCCTGCAACTGACAATGTGCTCGCTTGCGTGTTGACCAGAGCACTGGAAGGAGCGCCTTGTCTCGTACCTCTAGCTCCACATCCTACCCTCCTCCTTGCTCGCTTACCACCTCTAGTTTGCTCTATGTTCAGAAAGATAAATATTAAAAAGGTTTAGAAGATTTGTTAACAGTCTGTTATTGAATAACTGTACTCCAAAGACAGCAAATCCCAAGTGTTCTTAAATCCCTATAATTTCCAACTGGCAACTAGGATTAGAAACTAGGATTTCTACGGAATATCTAAGAAATGTGGTCTTGTGCGACAAGTAACAAGGATTAGAAATAGGATTTTTTCTATGGAATATCTGTGAAATGGGGTCTTATGGAAGAGCGGTGTCTTTTACACCGGCTGTCCCCCCTAAAACTGCATATATATATATAACCAAAACTGCCTTAGCTAAATTGCTGTACTTCTGTCTCGGTTCCGGATTCCTCTCCTTACCCCTCTTTATCCATTCTTCAACAACATGCAACCAAATGCAGCATCAAGACAACAAAACTTTAGTGAAAAATCTTTATATGAATATGCATAGAAAATATATAATGTAGAGCATAAAAACCTGGAGGTGCATTGCATGCAGAGCCCTTCCCAAGTATAGAAAACGCCACATTTAAGCAAGCCCGTAGGTACGACTATAGGGCTCTGAATAGAGCTGTTCAAGCACTCCTGCGATGCAGTGTTAGGCGCAGCGTTCGCCACTTTCAGCTGCGCCCCGCATGAAGGGGCGGGCAATGGGCGCGGTGTGGGCGCGCTGTAGGCGTTCCGGGGCGGGACGTGGCGCGCTCGAAAACCCCGAGGCATGTACGATGGCGGCTCGCCAAAGTGCGGCGCAATGCAGCACTCTGCAGCTACGACAGTCAGACCTGTTTTGTTTTGGTCTAAATGCTCCGGCGGCGGCGAAGTGAAGTGAAGCAAGAACGGAACATGCGAGGAAGCATAGAAGATCGTATCAGAAATCTCGGCGCTCCGCTCCGTGCAGCATGGTGTATGATTCCAAAAAAAATCGCCTTTATAAAGGCGGAAAACATTGTCAGAAAAGAGCTCAACCTCAAAAATAAAAAATATTTTAAAAAAATCACTTTCCAAAAATCTAGAACGGCGCACTATCAAGAATTAGGATATTGGAAATTGCTGGGAAATACAGTAATTCAAATTCTGAAAGCTATTCTCATTGGTCAGCATAAGCCAGCCAATCAGAATAGGAGCGACAGTGAACCATTAAAACCTATGGAGAAATATTGACCAATCAGAATCAAAGGCGGGACAGTTCAAAATACAGTAAAAATGCAGAAAAGAGCTGATTGGCTGAGCTAGCGGTGGCTTGCCTATCCCAGCCAATCAGAGCGTGAGATACTTCTCCCATTGTAGTCTATGGAGAGATGGGCGCAATGCAATCTCGGCTCTCAGCGCCGTGCGGCATGGAGTATAATAAAAATTATTATTTATTTTATATACACATCGGGACAACGTCGGCAGTATTATCATTTGATTTCGGCAATGTACAGTTTTATTTCAGATTGCATTAGAAAACCCATAGGAGCATCGCTCGCTCTCCCATTGGTCCAAATAACCGCGCTTCTTTTAACTTAGCCAATCACAAACAGAGCTCGCTCTGCATTTCTTTTCCCATAGAACTCTATGAGAAAGTAGCTCGCGCTCTGATTGGCTTCAACCAATCAGCTCTTTTCTGCCTTTTTACTGTCTTTTGAACTGTCCCGCCTTTGAATATGATTGGTAAATTTTTCTCCATAGGTTAGAATGGGCCACTGTCGCTCCTATTCTGATTGGTCAATTCTCCTCCATAGGTTAGAATGGGCCACTGTCGCTCCTATTCTGATTGGCTGGTTTATGGTGACCAATGAGAAGAGCTTAAACAATTTGAATTACTGTGTTTCCCAGCAAGTATCTCTATTGCAATTTCCTATGTTGCACCGGTCTCGGCGACAAACGCGTTGTTCGGGATTTAACTGATTTATTTTTAGAGAAGGTTTCAGCGCTTTATCTGATAATGATTTACACTTAATAAAAATGAGTTTTTTATTCATACTCCATGCCGCACGGCGCTGAGCGCCGAGATTGCATTGCGCCGATCTCTCCATAGACTACAATGGGAGAAGTAGCTCGCGCTCTGATTGGCTGGGATAGGAAAGCCACCGCTAGCTCAACCAATCAGCTCTTTTCAGCATTTGTACTGTATTTTGAACTGTACCGCCTTTGATTTTGATTGGTTCAAACTTCTCCATAGGCTATAATGGGTCCCTGTCGCTTCTATTCTGATTGGCCGAGGTAGCCAAGCCCCCGCTAGCTCAGCCAATCAGCTCTTTTCTGCATTTTTACTGTATATTGAACTGTTCCGCCTTTAATTCTGATTGGTCAATAGTTCTCCATAGGTTTTAATGGTTCACTGTCGCTCCTATTCTGATTGGCCGGTTTCTGGCTTCAGGGACTGAAGGAAGAACACTGTTGATTTTGTGTTACGGTTCTTCCACCAGATAGATATTTGATAGAAACAATTCTGTTTCTAATCCTAGTTGGCTGTTGGAAATTAGAGAGATTTAAGAATAGCTGTGATTTGCTGTCTTTTAATAAGAGACTGTCAAAAACTCTTCCATACCTTTTAATTTTTTATATTTCTGAACATGGAGTGAATTGCAGGTGGTAAGCGAGCAAAGAGGGGTGTAGGACATGGAGGAAGAGGTACGAGAGAAGGTGCTACTTCCAGTGCTGGCGACAACACGCAAGCCAGCGCATCGTCGGTTGCAAGACCGTCAGGCCTGTCATTGCTGGGTTGGTGCCCTGTGAATCTCAGTAACGAACAGCGTCGCCAATCTGTTCTTCATTGGTTAACGCAACCTGCATCCAGCAGTTTTACTTCCTCGTCCTCCCAGTCACGGCCACTAATGTCGTCATCATCATCGTCAGCATCTGTCCAACATGAAGCGAAGGCAGCTTAAATGTCAACTCATGTGCCCACCACTGTGGATAATCCTTTTCTGAAGACCCAATCGCTGATGCCATCAGAGGAGGAGAAGGAAGCCGGTCAATCTGCACAAATCCCTTGCGGTCGGCAACACCTTGCAGTGCTTGTTGCTTGTAGCCCACAGCTCCAGGATGTAGAATGTCAGGACGAGGAAGTCACCAGTATTGATGATGATGATGATGACGACATTGTGGATTCAACGTGGTCTTTTCAGCAGAATTTTCTTGCGAGCACTTCATCACTGGACAAGGAGGAAGACGATGGGGTAGTGTCAGTATGGCTCCCGCCTCAAAAAGTGAGAGGGCGGTCGCACTAGTCCGCTGAGATTATTCCGCCAGCCATGATCAGCGGAAACACCGCTCTTCGCTTATCGCCGTCGAAAAGGTCCAGGACCTCTCAAGCCTGGGCCTTTTTCAATCAAGCCTCTGATTGACCCAGCGATGTCATATGCCGCCTTTGCCGTAAACGCATCAGTAGAGGGAAGAATTTTAGGTGTTTAACCACCACCAACATGTCTAGTCACATGCAGCGAATGCATGAGTTGAAATGGAGGGAACACTTGGCGAAAAAAGACCACACCGGTCCCGTGCTTGCATCCACTGTCACACCCTCTGTCTCCGCCTCCTCCTCCTCCGCCACTTCCAAGACTAAGCGTTCCTCAGCTACCCATATCTCTCAGCGTCATGAGAAAGGACCAGCCTCCGCTTCAGCCTCCACCACCGCCAGAGACCCAGCCTACACCTTCTCCTTCCACCAGTTTGACCTGCACGCCGTACAGCGGCCAGTCTAGCAGCCAGCTTTCTGTCTACCAGGTTTGGGGGCAGAAGAAACACTAAAACCCAAACCATCCCAAAGCCAAAAGCCTGAATGTCGGAATTGCCAGGCTTTTGGCCTTGGAAATGTTGCCTTTCCGTCTGGTGGACACAGATGGGTTCTGCAACATAATGGCCCTTGCCTGCCCCCAATATCAGATGCCGAGAAGGCATTTCTTTTCCCGAAAAGCTGCCCTGCCCTGGCCAGCCACATGTCATCTAAAATCTTCAGCCGTTGTCTGCATCTGTGTCCGGCAAAGTCCATCTGATGACTGATACATGGACTAATAAGCACGGTCAAGGCCGCTAAATCTCTGTGACAGCTCACTGGGTGAGCTGGGTGGATGTCTCTGGCGATGACGGTGGCTCTCAGGCTCGGCGCTCGCTCTTTAAAACCGCAGGGATGGTGCAGGGTTCTTTTCCCCAAGGTCCACTAGTAGCTTCATGTGCCCAGAGAAACCAGGTCGTGTTGAAATTAATCTGTCTTGGAGACCGTCAACACACAGGTCAGAAGCTGTGAACGGCTCTTCGCAATGAGACCGAGCGCTGGCTGGGTGACAAGAACCTTGTGCCAGGCAAGGTGGTGTGTGATAACGGTCGAAATCTCCTGGCCGCCCTTAAGATCAGTAGGCTGGAGCACATCCCTTGCCTGGCACACGTCATGAACCTCGTCGTCCAGAAATTTCTAAAGCTCTTCCCGGGTCTGGACTGCCTGCTGAGGAAGGCTCGAGGTCTGAGCTCACACTTCTACCGTTCGCACCCTGCTTCGTCCCGGCTGGCTGTGTTACAGCGTCAGCTCGGCCTCCCCGTCAACCGTCTCATTGTTGACGTAGCAACACGCTGGAATTCCATCCTCCACATGCTCCAGTGATTGTGGCAGCAGCGCAATGCCATTACGCAGTACAAAGTGACACATGGCCTGACAAGCAGCGGTGCGGACCTCGGGATGTTGAGCCACCGAGAGTGGAGGCAGGTGAAAGAGCTCTGCACCATCCTGGCCAGTTTTTAAGAAGCCACCAAAATGGTCAGTGCGGACAATGCCCTTTTCAGCATGAGCATTGTGGTGATCTTAGTTCTGGAACAAATATTGGACACTCTGAAACAGCAGGTCCCACCAGCGACAGAGGGGGAGATGACACAGATGCGGACACAGAGCCTTACTCTCCGTCGAATCCAGAAGGCCCTACAGTTTCACAACTTTATCGGTCTTCATTAGGCGAGGCGGTGGTTCGCGTTCCAGGGCTGGTGCAAGGCGGCGCCCCAGCACTCAGGGTGCTT
This sequence comes from Phyllomedusa bahiana, assembly GCA_025379985.1. NCBI lineage: Eukaryota > Metazoa > Chordata > Amphibia > Anura > Hylidae > Phyllomedusa > Phyllomedusa bahiana. Next base: position 152,401 of record JAODAL010001273.1, on the reverse strand, counting down.
CATCTCAGGCGTCAGGACTGTGTTGAAGCTGAGGCGGAGGAAGCGGAGGAGGAGGATGAGGTGTTCCTGGACACCGACGTTACCGATGTCCCTTCCTTGGAAAAAGGTTGGCATGGATTTGAGGCGGAGGAGGAAGATGGAAGATCAGTTTGCTAGTGCCCCTCGACCCAGGGCTTGGGAAATCAAGGCTCCATCTTCACATGAGTGCTTGGATGCTCTTTTCCTCCAACATGATCCTGCATTAGCCATCAAAATGAGGTTCCGACACCAGTTACCATTCCCTCCTGGAAAGTGGATGGAGACCTGAGAAATGGAGACATTTTCGTCGACAGCTTAATCATGGAACAATCTTGAATATTCACATGATCCATCGCTAAGGCATCAAGCATTAGTGCAAATGGGACACGCAATCTTTATTTACCACCTAAACCAAGCATGCACCAGACACACAGAGACCGCTTAAGATCATGGTGCACGACTATATGCATCTCAACACCGATGTTTTTGGATATGTTCCGGACCCAATCGACTTCTGGGTATCCAAAATGGATGAATGGCCCGAGCTCGCTCGCCACGCCATAGAGGGGTTGTCCTGCCCAGCAGCCAGCGTCATATCTGAGCGGGCCTTCAGCACAGCTGGATGAGTCATTACAGACGGATCCGGCTTTCGACTGACAATGTGGATCGTTTGACTTTCATTAAGATGAATCAGGCGTGGATCTCTGATGTTGAGGCCCCGATTGCCGAGGTCACCAATAAGTTACCGGTCTACTTCACATTCCTCTTCAAACAGAGATGGTCCTCTTGAAAAAGTTTTTTTAAATGATCATTTCTTACTGCATTTTTATTCTCTGTTCCCAAAAGGTCATTTTGCTGGTTTTGCGGTGAGGATACTTTAAAAGACACCATTTGTACACAGTTTCATGAAAAAACTGTATTCCATTTACTTCTTCATTAAAATTTTTCGAACTGTCAATGGTTTTGGGGTCATGGTGCTGTGAGATACAGCTATAATCAAGGTCCTTTGGAACAGAAATGTGGCTTCTAAGTGGCATTTCTCCCTCACAATTTTTTATTTTTTTTGGGTCATGATGCTGTGAAATACAGCTATACTACAGTTCCTATTTTACAAAATGTGGTTTCTAACAGACATTTGCTCTTCACAATTGTCAACATTGACCAAAAGGTCATGTTTTGAATTTTTGAGGGCATGTTACTGTGAAATACAAGTATACTACAGGTCCTATTTTTAAAAAATGTGGTTTCTAACACACATTTGTTCTTCACAATTGTCAAGAGTGGCCAAAGGGTCATGTTTTGAATTTTTGGGGGGCATGGTGCTGTGACATACAGCTATACTACAGGTCCTATTGTAAAAAATGTGGTTTCTAACAGGCATTTGTTCTTCACAATTGTCAACAGTGGGCGAACAGTCAAAGGTCTTAGCTCACACTTCCACTTCCGCACTCTGCTTCAGCACGACTGTTTTGGTTGCTGCATCATAAGGGCTTGTTTGCCGTGTTAATAGATGACGGACGCCAGCCTTGGCTCTCACCGCACCCACTGTAACTCCGGCCCTGCTAGCTGAACCTGCATGATCTACGTTTACAGCCTCTCCCGCCTTGATCAGTAATTTCCTTCAACCCACTTGACAGTAGAATCCAGGATTTTCAGACTGGGCTCATTGACCTACTGGGGACATCTGTTTCGTTTGCTTCACATTCTAATGTTACGGTGGAACAATGTCACCAGTAGAATGGCAAGTATCTATAGCGGCAGCAGTATATGAAGACTTTTTTTTTTTTTTTATATAATTCATTTATTATTGCAAACTTTTCAGCTGATGGTCCATAAGGGCACCTGAGCAGATTTTTTGGGTCATGCTGCGTTACAGTATATGGATAGTCAATGTCCATTTCACTAAAATACTGCTTCAAAGATTACTTTCTTCCGCCACTTTAATCTGTGGGTCATGCAGGTTTGAGGGTCATGCTGTGGTACAGGACCGGGATAGTCAATGTCCAGCTCAACTAAAATGCTGCTTAAAAATAATACTGCCTTCTAGCACTTGGTAATCTGTGGGTCATGCAGATTTAAGGGTCATGCTGCGGTCCAGGACAGGGATAGTCAATGTCCAGTTCAACTAAAATGGTGGTTCAAAGACTCCTTTTTCTGGCACTTTTTAATCTGTGGGTCATGCAGATTTAAGGGTCATGCTGCGGTCCAGGGCAGGGACAGTCAATGTGCAGTTCAACTAAAATGGTGGTTCAACTAATACTGCCTTCTGTTACTTTTTAATTTGTGGGTCATGAAGGTTTAAGGGTCATGCTGTGGTACATGACAGGGATAGTGAATGGTCTATGACTTTTTTTCTGTGACTCTTGTTGCCTAATTGTCTTGCCTAAGATGTAGCACGTATCCATTTTACTGTTGTGGATGTTAATTCCAGCTTCTCTTCCCCTGTTTGGGTGTAAGAATGAAGGTGTTGTTCCTCTCCCATAGACTTTAATAGTCATCAGCGATTATCTATTATCGGATATCGGCATGATAATTGACGATATCGACTATCGATTATCCTTCGGTGGTAAGAGGTTGACACAGATTTCAGGAGGAGGAAGAAGAGGAGGAAGATCTGGTTAGTGCCCCTCGACCTCAAGGCTTGGGAGATCCTGGCAGCATCTCACACAACGAACATTCAGCACAGCTGTTGGGGTGATAACTGACAAAAGTATCCGTCTTTCCCCTGAGAATGTGGATCGTTTTACATTTATCAAAATGAATCAAGCGTGGATCTCTGAAGATTTTGTTGCCTCAGTTGCCAATGTCACCAACTAGTAAACTGTAGCACGTCTTCTTGACAATGTGAAATACACATTCCATAAGTCATCTATTAACATCAATTATCAATCAGTCTGCAGTAATCATATATTAACCGTTTTAGGCCCCATACAGCCAAATCAAATGGGGCCCCCACCCATTACTACTTCCTATTTTTTTAAATATATTTGTGGGCCCCTTTTCGATTAGGGCCCGTGACAGGAGTACTACCAGTACTGCTCTGTTGGCACTCCTGGAGGTAGCAGCCGCTACGGGGCCTTGCATCGTCAGGTGTCCCAAAAGCCCCTTTGACACATAAGAAGACACCGGTATTGGAAATGGCACATGGTAACTGGCACTGGTGCCAATAGGGCAGTACTCCTGTCAAGGACCCTAATCGAAAAGGGGCCCAGTGATATGTTAAAAAATAGGAACTAATAATGGGTGGATGCTTCATTTGATTTAGCTACATGGGGCCTTGAAACGGTTAATAGATGAATGACGGCAGCCCTGGATACCACTGCACCCTCTATAACTACAGCCCTGCCAGCTACATACATGACATATTCTTGGACTCTGGTGCAAAAACTGATAGGCAAGTTGCCATGTGTCATTTTCAATACCGGCGTCTTGTTATGTGTCAAAGGGACCCTGTAGCAGCTGCAGGAATTCATTATTTTAGCCTGTAATTTTTTCTGTGACTCTTAGGGCCAAATTGTCTTAACTAAGTTGTTCCATGTATCCATTTTATTCTTATGGAAGGTAATTGTGGCTTCTCCTCACCTGTGTTAGTATACAAATTAACCTGTGTCACGGTCGGAGATAGTGGATCCTCTGGACCACCGCAAGCGTTGGCGTAAGCCACGCCAGGGAGCGGAATCTAAGTAGGTCCCGGTTTTCACCAGAGCCCGCCGCAAAGCGGGATGGACTTGCTGCGGCGGGAGTCTACCAGGTCGCTACCCCTGACGTGACTTGCTTGCGGAGGCAGCCGAGGTGTAGCGTGGTACAAAATCATCAGGCAGGCTCGTAGTCGGGGACAGGCAGAAGGTCAGGACAGGCGGCTATGGTTCGTGGTCGGGGACAGACAGAAGATCAGGGCAGGCGGCAAAAATCGTGGTCGGGGAACGGAAGCAACGGTACAGTACACGGTAATCAGACAAGACTTAGGGACACTTTCTCTATAGGCTAATGGCACTAAAGATCCGGCGAGGTCACTAGGAAGAGGCTGGCTAAAATAGGGGCAGTGACCGGCAATAACCAATTACCGGTGCACTGGCCATTTAAATTAAACACTGCCAGCGCGCGCGTGCCCTAGGGAACGGGGACGCGCGCGCCGCGGGACAGAGGCTGCAGCAGGAGCGTGGTCGGGTAAGTAGCTCGTATGACAGGCAGTGGAACGAGCGTGCCTGCGACCCGACATGCGGGTCGCAGCGGCGCTCGGCAGCGGGGCACAGAAGCGCCTGCGACCCGGGACGAGGGTCGCAAGGGCAGCCGTGACAACCTGAACATAATCTCCCATTGACTTTAATGGTGTTCGGCGTTCGGTTCGGAATTCGGTTCGACGTTCAGTCCGAATTTCTAAAAATTCGGGGTTCGGCTCAAACTCGAATTTTTTAGTACTCGCTCATCACTATACTCCATCTTATCTGTGAATTGGCTATTATTATGCTTATATTACATTTGAAGGACTGATCATGAAAACACATCAGAAGAGAGAGATGAGAGAATGAGTGGGTTGCAGCTCTAGCATGCCAGAAAAAATTGAGACTATGCCTCCTAAAGTGTGGTAGGATTTGGTAGCAAAGTAGTTTTTGTGCTCAACAGAGTCCAGCAGATGGCAGTGTTAGGACTGAAAATTTACCTCAACTCTTGTTTTGCCGGTTTCTAAATTCATGTGTAGTCGAGTAAAATGACACCTGACATCATGCAGATTCAGATTCCTTCTTTCCATCTTTATTAAAGTTGTGCAAGAGTTTTTATCCCTTAGAACTGTAGGAGTGCCATTATGAAAACATGTAGCATCTCTCTATTGGAGAAGACAATAAAATCACCATGTAACTAATAATAATCACATTTTCATTTGTTAGTTATTAATAAGAACACACCTTCTATTATTCTTAAGTCATTGCTAGAACTACACATGACAAAAAATCTTTCACCTAAATCTGTTTACTGACAAAAAGTGCTGAATATGACCTTTTAGAGCTAAAACAACAAATAGACATGTTTATACTTATGGGGAACACACAGTCCTTGACAAGCCATAATACTGTGAGAGAAGGAATAAGCAGAATCTTTTGGGGGAAGGTGATAAGAAAGTGCAACTCTCAGCATAATGGAAATATACTGCATACAGAAGAGCAGCTTGTCAGCCATATTTTAAAAACTGCAAAGTTTTAATACTCTTCATAGAACTATAGATTTTTTGAAATAAATTAATATCCATATCAATTCTCACTTTAAGTTTGCATTTGTAAATAAGACAATTCGACCCCTAAATGAAAAACCATTGAGACTAAGGAATCTATCCCATGGGCTTCCCTATGAGGGAAGCTGGTCTTCATACCAACTGATGCTAGTCAATATGGTAGGTAACAGACTGCTGCAGCTCCCATCCCCCTTCTGAGTCTTGTTTCTATTCTGGGGTCTCTACAAAACACAACACATTTTTTATCATTTTTACACACACCCCTTTTCTGCTAAGATCATGTCTTATGCCATTCTACTCTGAAAAGACATATATATAATCGGGCCCAGCTGTTCGATTATCCCTTTTACCAGTGGAAATGGAACAGTCATAAATTTAGGCTTAGTAGAAGTGCAGGCAAGGAAGGCAGACCTGTTTTGTGTGATAGCGGTATATTTCAATTATTTTAACCATTTACTATTCTCGGTGTACCTGGTTTCATCAGTCTGGCTCATCGGTTAAGTCTAATTCTATATGTACACTAGGCTCTGCAGTTGGGATGGTGGAACTGAATAGAGCAGACAGGACATTTTCAGCCAATGTAATTCCAGATGCCATTGGAGTACAAAACAAGAAAATAAATATCTTTGACTTGCAAAGTTCTTTTTTCAATGGACAAAATGATTCACAGCCACAAACCAAGAAAAAAACTAACTTGCGAACTGGGTTGTCCCAGGATGCTTCCCGAGCAGACAGTCTCTAGCTATGCACTGTTTTTATTTGTCCCTCCTTTACAAATCAAATGCTTGAGTGATCAGTTTCTGGCTCAGGTACTGGAATCCTCAATCATCAGGTCTCCCATCAGAAGCACTTGGTAGGGTCCATAAATCGTGGTTCCAGGGCACCCCTCACATATCTTTTAACGACCATCCAATATTTATAGTGTCTTGAAAGGGTATTGAGTTCTGGGAGTATAGCACTGTGGGGTCTTCACTGTTCTTCCCACATATCATGCACATATCACGCATCCTTGAGTGTACTTGGCAATCATTGTAAATCTAGGGACACACCAGAACTTAACCAGGTCAGCCATGGCAGTCTTTGACTGCTGTGTGACTCCATGTGCTACTTGGGCCATAACAGGATAAAGAGTCTTTGGAAGACACAGTCTCTTTCCAACTGCCCAAAATACTCCTGTATTCCATTATTCTCACACCAAATCTTCTTTTCTTCTCTGGCCTGTTCTTGCAGCTTTTTCAGGTTATTGAAATGGTGTTTCCTCTTGCAGCGCTATGGCAATGATAGCCGGGTTCTTCACCCTGGTGCAGGCTGCTGCTTTAGCTGTTTGATCAGCTATGTGTTTTTTTCTTGCTTCACGGGTGTCTGTTCTGGAATGGCCTTTTACCTTGATGACTCCAACTTGATTAGACCTCAGTAGCAACGCTTCCATAAACTTGTCTTTTTTTAAATTTTCAATAGTCCTTTCGCTGTAAGAAACAATCTTGCTTTCCACATCGGGCCATAGTCATCTCAAAGACATAGGGCGACATGTATGATCGGGCTTTTCGCCCGTTTTTTGCCGTATACTGCGCCTCCCGGCCCGAATCCCGCTGTCGGATGCAGGGATGTGGTGTTAGGCGCAGTGTTCGCCACTTTCAGCTGCGCCCCGCATGAAGGGGCGGGCAGTGGGCGCGGTGTGGGCGCGGGGTAGGCGTTCCGGGGCGGGACGCAGCGCGCTCGAAAACCCCGAGGCATGTACGATGGCGAGTCGGCAAAGCGAGGCGCAGTGCAGCGCTCGGCAGCTCTTACAGGCAGACGGGTTTTTTTTTGGTCTAAATCCTCCGGCAGAGGCGAAGTGAAGCAGGATCCGAACATGCGAGGAAGCAGATAGAAGATCGCGACAGAAATCTCGGCGCTCCGCTCGTGCAGCATGGAGTATGATTCAGAAAAAATCGCCTTTATAAAGGCGGAAAACAGTGTCAGAAAAGAGTTCCAAAACTCTAGAACGGCACAATATCAAGATTTATGATATTGGAAATTGCCGGGAAATACAGTAATTCAAATTCTGAAACCTATTCTCATTGGTCGGCATCAGGGCCGTCTTAACTGCTTTATGGGCCCCCGGGCAGAGCTGTGCACTGGGCCCCCCCTCCCACTCAACCACCCACAGGAACATCCAGCGTCATTTCCTTGTCGGAATTCTGCTTACAATCACGGAATTGCTGACGAGGAAACAGCGCTGTTCTGGCGCTGACACTGTTAGTAAAACATGTAAATAATTAACAGACCGAGTTCACACAGCGTATAGCGTCACACACAGTTACATGGCCCTGTACGCCTGCTGTTGAAAGTACGCACTGGCCAGCGCTTACTTCGCACAACGCTCCAGCCAGGCCCACATTCAACTTAACTTTCCCACAGTAAGCACCAGGGAATATGCTGTGAAATTAGAGCACTAGGGGCCACATGAAAACTGTATAGATCTAAAACTCGCTTTGTCGCCCATAACAACCAATCAGAGCTCCCATTTGATATAGTGCTCTGGAAAAATTAAAGGGGAATCTGAGTAGTTGTTATGAACAACAAAGAAACCTTTAGATCTAGACATTTTTCATGTGGCCCTTGGTGATTGCTATATATTACTGTATTTGCAGGGCGTACTTCGGGCGCATTGAAAGGGGAAATTTAAACCCCCAAAGTATGCCCTGCAAATATGTTGTGTGAACATACCCTCAACACTGATTTAAATTTGTGTCTGTAAGCACATGCACCATATTGTCCCATTGTTTTCAATGGGAATATGTACCACAGGTCACGATATGAACTGTGGCATGTATTCAGATTGAAAACAATGGGACAGGGTAGGTACCTTTTTGATGCGTATTTAGGGTGACATGTATGATTTTTTTTTTGCATGCATTTGTTGCATGGAATGCGTCTGAATCTATGAACCTGTTTTACTGTGGGTCATAGATTTAGTGCTTTCTAGCTACAAAGAACACTTCGGGGCTCAGGGAAACCCCTTGTAAAGGTCTCTCCCTGTTCCAGCTGTACTGCGCCTGGAAATGTGCAGCTTCGTACGGTTGTAGTGAGACGCCTCTAGCGCACCCCCAAAATTCAGGCGCGGGTGCTTTGTAATGGGCCTGATACAGGCCTGTGGAAAGGTTTTTAAAATAGATGAACAGGGCTGCGCCAGTTTTCGGACTGAAACGACGCCAGACTTCAGGCACAGCCCCATTCATACATGTCCCCCTTTGGGTGCATAAAGGGCGACATGATAAACGGGGCTGCACCAGATATCTGGTGTCTTTACAGCCCGAAATCAGGCACAGTACCTTTTCATATTTTTTTGAAATCTCCTGCATGTCACTCCAGGTTCATTACATCGTGCCTGTGGCTCTTGTAATGCGCCAGATCTCGGGGGAGTGTGGGAGGTGGGGCCCACACTAGAACCGTACGAAGCTACATATTTATAGCTTCAGTTACGGCATTCTAGGCAAAATTACAGCTGGAACAGGTAGAGCATTTTACAAGTGGTTTACCCGAGCCGAAATGGTGCCCCAGCGCTGGAATGCGCCTGATTAATGACCCGTTGTAGAGCAGGTTCATACATCAGGTGCTTTTCTAGCATATTTTTAGGCGCATGAAATTTGGCATTCGTATGCCAAATTTCATGCATGTTGCCCAAAATGTGCATTTTACACATTCATACAAAATACAGCCATACATTCAGCTACACTCACACACAAATATGCACACACTCACACAGACGCACTGAGTCTAACCTGTACACTCCAGGGGGGGTCAGGACACGAAGATTTGCTTGTAGCCTTGTGCCGATAATATCAGCAGCTGCTGCACAGGAAAGTGCACACACAGGAGGCACAGCACCAATGAAGGGACGGCCCTGGCTGCCTGCTGTGAGCTGCTTATCTCCTCTCCGGCCAGTGCTGTCAGTGTGTCCCCTCCCCCTGCTCCTTGACCCGACACATAGCCGGAGCAGGCTAAATTTAGGAAGGCACTTCGCCCGGTAATGAGTGAAGTGCAGGCAGGGACCGCGGGCACAGACAGGGAAGATCATAATGCTGGCTGTATTCATTCACTGGGCAGAGCAGCAGCCGCCCGGACGGGCCCCTTGTGTCTGTGGGGCCCCGGGGCAGTGGCCTTCCGTGCCCAATGGGAAAGACGGCCCTGGTCGGCATAAACCGGCCAATCAGAATAGGAGCGACAGTGAACCATTAAAAGCTATGGGGAAGGATTGACCAATCAGAATCCACAGCGGGATAATTCAACATACAGTAAAACGATAGAAAATACCTGATTGGCTGAGCTAGCGGGGGCTTGGCTAGCTCGGCCAATCAGAATAGGAGCGACAAAGACCCATTCTAGTCTATGGAGAAGTTTGGACCAATCAAAATCAAAGGCGGACAGTTCAAAATACAGTAAAAAGACAGAAAAGAGCTGATTGGCTGAGCTAGCGGTGGCTTGGTTTATCCCAGCCAATCAAGCGCGAGCTACTTCTCCCATTATATCTTTTGGAGAGATGGCGCCATTTGAATCTGGCGCTCAGCCCCCGTGCGGCATGAAGTATTAATAAAAAAAATAATTTTTATTAAGTGTGAAACATTATCAGATAAAGAGCAGAGCCCTTCTTTACAAATAAAGCAGTTAAAACCCGAACAACGCGTTTGTCGCCGAGACCGGCGCTACAATAGGGAATTGCAATAGAGAGAATCGCCGGGAAATACTAATTCAAATTGTTTTTAAACTATTCCATTGGTCGGCATAAAAACCCGCCAATCAGAATAGGAGCACAAAGTCCCATTATAACCTATGGAGGAAATTACCAATCAGAATAGGAGCGCAATGTCCCATTATATCCATGGAAAAAATTGAGCAATCATATTCAAAGGCGGGACAGTTCAAAATACAGTAAAAAATGCAGAAAAGAGCTGATTGGTTGAAGCGGTGGGGGCTCGTCCAGCTTAGCCAATCAGAGCGCGAGCTACTTTCTCATAGAGTTCTAAAGGGGAAAAGAAAAAATTGAGCGTTAAAAGAGGCGCCGTTATTTTGGGCAATGGGAGAGCGAGCAACGCTCCTATGGGTTTTCTAATGCAATCTGAAATAAAACTGTACATGGCCAATATCAAATTATAACACTACTTCTGCCGACCAATGAGAATAGCTTAAACAATTTGAATTACTGTATTTCCCGGCAATTCTCTCTATTGCAATTCCTTATTTAGCGCCGGTCTCGGCGACAAACGCGTTGTTCGGGTTTTAACTGCTTTATTTGTAAAGAAGGGTTCTGCGCTTTTTCTGATAATGTTTTAAACTTAATAAAAATTATTTTTTTATTAATACTTCATGCCGCACGCGCTGAGTGCCGAGATTTCAGAGCGCCCATCTCTCCATAGACTATAATGGGAGAAGTAGCTCGGCTCTGATTGGCTGGATAGCCCCAAACCCCCGCTAGCTCAAACCAATCAGCTCTTTTCTGTCTTTTTACTGTATTTTGAATTATCCCGCCGTGGATTCTGATTGGTTTAAACTTCTCCATAGACTAGAATGGGTCTTGTTGCTCCTATTCTGATTGGTCAATAATTCTCCATAGGTTTTAATGGGTCTCTGTCGCTCCTATTCTGATTGGCTGAGCTAGCCGAGCCCCCGCTAGCTCAGCCAATCACCATTTTTCAGCAATTTTACAGTATTTGAACTGTCCCGGGCCCTGGATTCTGATTGGTCTAAACTTCTCCATAGGCTAGAATGGGTTTTCTGTCGCCCCCTATTCTGATTGGCTGAGCTAGCCAAGTCCCCGGTAGCTTAACCAATCAGCTCTTTTCAGCATTTTTACTGTATTTTTTAACTTTCCCCCCCGTGGATTCTGATTGGTCTAAACTTCCCCCTAGGTTTTAATGGGTTCACTGTCGCTCCTATTCTGATTGGCCGGTTTATGCCGATCAATCAGAAATAGCTTTCTGAATTTGAATTAACTGTATTTCCCGGCAATTTCCAATATCCTAATTCTTGAATTAGGATATTGGAAAGTGATTTTGTTTTATGTATTTTTTTATTTTTTTTTGGTTTCAGCTCTTTTTCTGAGAATGTTGAACGCCTTTATAAAGGCGATTTTTGATTCATACCCGCACCGACATGTGGAATGATTTCTCGCTGTTCCAGCCTGCTCGCAACAGAACTGTTTTTCGGCGCAGTCCCGAACGGCGCCTAAGTCCCGCACTGCGCCCTGTCCCCGCACGTGCCCCACACACACTGGCGATCGCAGTGGAACTTTTCCCCCCCATGAAAGAGTGCGCTACCCCCGGTGGCGAATCATAGGCGCAGCCCCGCTCTGCGCCTCAGTCCCGCACTGCGCCTAACACACTGTCCAGCGCGGCGGACTTTTCCCGCATGTATGACGGCACTACCTCCGGGGCCGAATCATAGGGGCAGCCCCGCACTGCGCCTCGACCCGCACTTCGCCTAAAACACTGGCGAGGCGTGGCGGACTTTACATGCTATGTATGAGCGCGCCCCGGCCCCGACATAAATCAGGCGCAGATTCCGCCGGAAAACTGGCGTGAAAGGTGCGCCCCGACCCGGCGGGATTCATACATGTGGCCCATAGCATGAATCTGTGTATATATTGGCAGTCTGGTCTTCAACATGCAGGCCTCTTTCCTCTAAGGTATACCATCATCCATCGACAAATAACTTAACACCAGGGTTTTCTAATAGCTGATCTACTTCATGCTGCATTAATTGAATACAGTCATGCTGTTCATCTTTTGGGAATTGGAATTACCCACTATCTCCCCTTTCAACTCCGAATCAATAAAGTGGTTTGATCCCATGCTGAATAGTAACATTATCTGTCACATTGTAATAGCAAATGGCCTGCCCTTACGCAAGATGGAACCGCCCTCGCAACTGGATCTAGTCGGGCTGAGTAATAAGCAACTGGGCGTTGTTCACCTCCTCTGAATTGGCTCAATACAGATGTGTACATTACAGTCTGAAGGGTTTTGTGTAGTTTAGTATGCCTAGGGCAGGAGATGACAAAATGGTTAGTTTCAGCGTATAAAACAAGTCAAGGATCAGTAGGTGTAAAGGAGGTGATTTTGTTAGGGACATGAAAACCGCACAATCATTTAATCCACATAGGAAATAGTGTCTTTAACAAGAAAGAACTAATGAACAAGCGCTGTGAATAACGTTAATTGAAGCTTCAGTGTCTGTGTGGAATAATACTGCCCCCCCCCCCACCCCTTAAAGGGGTTTTGCCATGATCTCATTTTATACCTCCTGTATCCAGCTCTTCAGCTCTGTGTGCTCAGAAGAGGGCATATGGATTTGTTTGAATTGCATATCATGTGACCCAGCAGGATGACATCACCATGCCTTTCCTCTCTCTAGTCAAAGAAAGGTCTGTTTATGTAGAGATCTGTGAGTAGCTACAATGTAGCTAAGAGGTAAAGTTTTTTCCTCACACCACAAGGGTCCTAGGTTCAAATCCCTGCAGGAACCAAACCTGTGGATTTTTTTCTCTTTATCAATGCATATACATCATTGAGGTTTCTCTTTCTTTATTTATTTGCACTGTTTGACTAATTACTAAGGAGCACAGAGGACGGGAGTAGAATGACAGCACCTGGGGTTTGAACACTCAGTAGCTGCCTGAAAGGAGAGGTCATGTCTGAGCAAACCTGGCCAGGACTGAGGAGCTCTGACGAGCTGTACATTATGGATCACTAAAGAAGCAGCTAAAACAAAAATGGTGCATATTTTTTAATAATGATGAATGGTGAAAATGTTTATTATTTAATTTTCAAGCTTCTCACATCAATTTTATTTTGTGGCAAAACCCCTTTAATAGAGATGGGTATTCGAGTAAGAGCAAGAAAGCTCCCACTCCATATTCTCACAACAGCAGATTGCATGCTGAATGAAATAATTAAAAGCACAGCAGAGGTCCATATTCCAAAGGTATTGGCGTAATATCTTTAAAGCTTTCATTATAAAAAAAATATATATCTTTTTTTTATAATGACGCTTTAAAGATATTACGCCAATACCTTTGGAATATGGACCTCTGCTGTGCTTTTAATTATTTCATTCAGCATGCAATCTGTATGTATAATAATATATATATATATATATATAATATATATATAATATATATGTGATTATATATATATATATTTTGTATAAATATTATTTTTATATATGTATATAATATTATACATATATATATATATAAAAATTATATATATTTTAATATATAATATATATATATATAAAATATAATATATTTTAAATTTTGGCCCAAATTAATTATGGATATTATGTTTCACAAGTATCTCCTAGGAATGATTATGGTCAATGTTTATCGTCAATGAACAGTACCTAAACAACTTATAAAAAAAAATGCATGCCTAATGTTAATGCCTAGTGCTAATCTCAATTTTTGATTAAATCAATCATGTTCATGTTTTTTTGACTTTATATAACTTTATAAACACTTTGTTCTAAAACCAAGGGTGCTCACCCCCCCCCCCCTCCTGTGTTATCTACTTAAAGGGGATTTATCGCTTCATTAGTTCGTCTGTTTTCTTGTAGTTTCGTTTTCTCAGTTCCTCAAATCCAGGGGTGTTTCTTCCCCTCCCAGCTGGGTGTTTCTTAACTGAAGGGGGATGACATCATCCCCCCTTCACTGTTTGTGCTCGCTCCCGAGTTAGTGTGTTTGTTTGAGATCAGTGGGAAGAGATAGCACATCCCTGCTCTTCCCCCCCTCTCTGTCTGCATTCCACTCCACATGTCACTGTGTGGTTCCTCTGCCTATGCAGTCTTATTTTATAAGAGCTGTTTGTTTACATAGCACAGCTCTGCATTCAGTCTAGACAGTCTTCTATGAACTCACAGCACTGATCTCTTCTCCTCTCACAGCTGGGGGTTTGTTACAGTTGAATCCAGTCTTCTATGAACTCATCCAGAGCAGCACAGATCTGTGTCCCTTCAAATGTTTTAAGGGCGCAGGGAGCATTAGGCACCGAGCACAAATTCTGCTGTTTTCTGATTGTAGAAGAAGCTGCAGGGTTACTGTGCAGCTGCTAGCTGTGCAGAGTGAAATGCTGCCGGCCCCTTATTCTGAGTGAGAGAAGCAGGAATGCACACTCCCGTGAATATGATCAGGGGCCAGTCAGAATGTAAATTAGTAGAGCCGTCAGCCAATGAAACAAAAGGAGGTGGAATCCGATCGGCACTGGGGAACAGTGTTTACAGAAAACGAAGATAAGGCAGACTGTGAAAACAAGACAGCTTTGCAAATGACATCCAATTGCAAAGTTGCTTATTTTCACTGTCCCCTTATTCTGGAGACCATTTAATGTCATGAGAAAACTCCTTTAAGCACAGGGAATCCTGTTATAGCGCATTATCAAAGTTACATTTCAGTTATTTTACTTAAATTTCTCCACTCTCTACGGGGTCAGGTTATCAAATATCATAAGCTGTTACTTTTTACTAAGCAGGGGAAGCAGCTTTTCTTTTTTTTTTTACAGCTAGTTCACTTATCTCTTTAAATTCCTCCGGTTGGGGCTATCGTCGCTGCGTTTTACAAATGATATGCATTTTACAAAATCCATGTTTGCTCTGCCTTATTACACTGAATATATATATTTATGTATTTATGCAATCTGGATCCTTTTCTTTATACCGTATATACTCGAGTATAAGCCGACCCGAGTAGTGTTGAGCGATTACGTTGGCTATCGACATCGGGCGATAGTCGGCCACCATCGATCAGGTTTTTCGATAGTCGATAGTCGATCATCTCCGATGACCATTAAAGTCTATGGGAGAGCAACAACACCTTCATTCTTACACCCAAACAAGGCTTTGGGGAAAACTGGGGAAAAACAGCCACAACAGTCAAATGGATACCTTCAAAATCTTAGGCACAACACTTAGGCTATAAAAGCCCCCAGAAAAAAAGTCACACACCATTCACTATCCCTGTCTTTGTACCACAGCAAGACCCTTAACCTGCATCACCCACCAAATTAAAAAAGTGCCAGAAGGCAGTATTATTTGAACCATCATTTTTTCTTGAACTGGACATTGAATATCCCTGTCCTGGAACGCCCGCATGACCCTAAAAACCTGCATGACCCACAGATTAAAAGTGCCGGAAGAAAGTATCTTTGAACCACCATTTTAGTTGAACTGGACATTGACAAACTCTGTCCTGGACCGGGGCATGACCCTTAAACCTTCTGACCCCAGATTAAAAAGTCCCGGAAAAAAGGAGTCTTTCAACCCCCATTTTTAGTTGAACGGACATTACTAAAAGTCCTGGACCGTAGTAGACCATTAAACCGCTGACCCCCAGATTAAAAAGACCGGGAAAAAAAAGGAGCTTTAAAAACCACCATTTTAGTTGAACGGATATTGACAAACCCGCCTGGACCGCAGCATGACCCTTAAACCTTCCTGACCCACAGTTAAAAAAAGTGCCGAAAAAGGAGCCCTTTCAACCACCATTTTAGTTGAACTGGACTTTGACTATCCCGCCGGACCGCAGAATGACCATTAAACCGTCTGACCCCCAGTTTAAAAATGCCGAAAAAGGAGTCTTTCAACCACCTTTTTAGTTGAACGGCATGACTAACCTGTCCGGGACCGCATATGACCATTAAACTTGTCGCCCCCCCAATTTAAAAAATGCCGGAAAAAGGGGCCCTTTCAACCACCATTTAGTTAAAACGGGGACATTATATACCTGCCGGGCCACACATCCCAGGGCCGGTTACAGTGGGTCGGGAACCCGGGCGGCGTCCGTCTCATATAACACGCATTTTTAAAAAATTAGTTTTGGAGCGATTTTTATCGACAAAGTTAAATCGGCAAGGTTTTTATGGTGATCGAAATTTCCCCCAATCATTCGAAAATTTTAAAGGTTAAAATCTGAGCACATCATTAAGACGCGCCTTTTTTTTGGGGCTTCCTGTAAATTTTTTCGGCCACAAACAGATTAAAAGAATAGACAGGGGAGATGGTGTGCACGTCATGACTTGGAGTGTATGGGGTTTTCGATTGGCTGAAAATCACATGACCTTTGTTTACAAGAACAGCGTTTCCTGTTTTTAGCCTCAGTTCTCCAGCGCCATAGGGATAGGACCTGGTCGCCTTGCCAAAAGCCAGAAAATTATCATTTCTGCACAGAAAACCTCTACATTACTTGTGATCCTTCCAATTTAGTTTATATAGAGATTTGAAGATTTTTTGAGTTACAAGAGAATTTTTAAACAGCACTACCACTGAAATTCACGGCGGGGGAGCGGGGGGGGGGGGGGGGGGGCCCCCCGGGCAACACAAAGCCTATTTAAAAGAACAGGGAAAATTCACCAAGGCTTAGCGAGCTTTTAGTGGAAAATTTTTTTTTTATTAACAGTTTTTCTATTAAATATTTCCTGGGTAATTTGGGGGGACCTGAACTTTTAAATTGGATAAACAAAATTTTTTATAACGCGTCTCTTGTTAGGGGCAAAACCCCCTTTTTTATCAAAACATTTCAGAATGTGTTCTTTAATTTTCCCATTACACCGTGACTGTTGATATATCCACCTTTTCGTTAAATTACAATCCGCAATCTTGGTCAGAAAAAGGTTGTTTGTTTCCAAAAATACCGTGATATACGAAACAAAAAATTTTGTGTTTTTTGACTTTTGCGCCCCACATTGTTCTTGACGCAGCATCCCCCCGTAAATCTTAAAACAGCAATTTTATATTTACCACAGTGAAAATTGAAAGGTGCAAAAAATACCCTTTATTATACCCAAAACATAACATTACGGTTTTTTTGGGCTTTTGCACACCCGGTTTTTTCATTGACCAGCATCCACGTAAAACTTTAAAAAGCAATTCTATATTCCCAATGAATTGAAAGTGCAAAAAATAAAACCGTGTATCAACAAAACATAACATTACGTGTTTTTTTACTTTTTGCACACCCGCATTTTTCATTGACGCGCACCACAAAAATCTTAAAAAGCAATTCTATATTCACCACGGTAATTGAAAGGGCAAAAAAAATCCGGTTTTTACAAAACATAACTTTTCTGTTTTTTGATTTTTTCGCACCCCTCATTGTTCATTGACGCAGCATCCACGTAAAACAAAAAAGCAATTCATATCCCACAGGGAATTAAAAGGGGCAAAAAATACCGTTATTATAAGAAAAAAATAACAGAAACAGACATAACGACTCCTTTTTTCCCGGCACTTTTTTTTAAACTGGGGCAGACAGGTTTAATGGGCATACTGCGGTCCAGGGCAGGGAAGTCAATGTCCCGTTCAACTAAAATGGGGGTTGAAAGACTCCTTTTTGCGGCACTTTTTTAAATCTGGGGGGCACAGGTTTGGGGCTCAGCTGCGTTCCAGGACAGGGGTATTCAATGCCAGTTCAATAACTATGGTTCAAATCATACTGCCTTTTGGCACTTTTTTAAACTTGGGTGATGCAGGTTTTAAAGGGGGAGGTGGGACAAGACAGGGATAGTGAATGGTCTGTGACTTTTTTCTGTGACTTTTATAACCTAAGTGTGTTGCCTAAGATGTAGCACGTATCCATTTGACTGTTGTGGATGTTAATTTCAGCTTCTCCAGCCTTGTTTGGGTGTAATAATGAAGGTGTTGTTGCTCCCCCATAGACTTTAATGGTAATCGCTCATAATCGATGCCCACTATCGAAAACCTTATCGATAGCGGCCGACTATCGACTATCGATCGATCTCGATAGCCAATGCAATCGCTCAACACTAGTTAAAATGCCCTGATGACGCAGCAACGAAAACTGTCGTGCTGAAGCAGAGTGCAGAAGCGGAAGTGTGAGAACTCCAGCCTTCCTCAGTACACAGTCAAGACCTGGGTAGCGCTTGCCCCTCCGTATGAGTGCGGACCAATTGAGCTTCACTTGGAAATACTGGTGGTTAACGCTCCTGTTACACCCAGGTGCCCTTTATCTTGGCATTCTTTTTCTCATTTTACTCAACGTGCTGGAGGAAATGGTCTCTGTACTTGTTCTCTGTCCGTGCTCCATACTCCATGTCCTCTGAATAACCTACATCTGGTCAAGTTTTCCTGTACCTCCCTTGTACAATTCAGAGGAATTTTTTTAACAGTTACCGTATATACTCGAGTATATGCCGACCCGAGTATAAGCCGAGGCACCTACTTTTGCCCCAAAAAAACGGGAAAACTTATTGACTCGAGTATAAGCCTAGGGTAGAAAATGCAGCGGCTACTGGTAAATTTTAAAAATAAAAATGGATACCAATAAAATTACATAGGCAGATTAATGTCCCCCATAGGCAATTATAGGCGGATATATGGCCCTATATGCAGGTATAGGCAGGTATATGGCCCCATAGGCATGTAATAGGCAGTTATATGTCCCCCATAAGCAGATTATAGCCAGGTATTTGGCCCCATTCGCAGGTAATAGAGAGGTATATGGCCCCATAGACAGGTAATAGGCAGGTATAGGGCCCCATAGGCTGGTATAGGGCAGGCTTTAGGCAGGTATAGGGCCAACTGTAGGCAGGTATAGGGCCAGCTGTAGGCAGGTATAGGGCAGGTATAGGGCCAGCTGTAGGCAGGTATAGGGCAGGTATAGGGCCGGCAGTAGGCAGGTATAGGGCTGGCTGTAGGGCAGGTATAGGCATCTGTAGGCAGTATAGGGCCAGCTGTAGCAGGTGTAGGGCAGGTATAGGGCCAGCTGTAGGCAGGTATAGGGCAGGTATAGGCCGGCTGTAGGCAGGTATAGGGCAGGTATAGGGCCGGCTGTAGGCAGGATAGGGCTGGCTGTAGGGCAGGTATAGGCATCTGTAGGCAGTTATAGGTCCAGCTGTAGGCCGGTATAGGGCAGGTAAGGGGCCGCTGTAGGCAGGTATAGGCAGGTAAAGGGCCAGCTGTGGGCAGGAATAGGGCAGGTATGGGGCCCGCTGAAGGCGGGGAAGGGCGGGTTTTATAGGGGGCCGGGCTGAAAGGCGGGTTATAGGGCTGCTGAAGGGCAGGTTGGGCATCTTTTAGGCGGTAAAGGGCCGGGCTTTAGGCAGGTGAAAGGGCAGGAAAAGGGCCCCCAGCTGTAGGCGGGAAATAGGCCGGGCGAAAGGCAGGAAAAAGGCAGTTGTAGGGCCGGCTGAAGCAGATATGGGGGCAGGTATAGGGCCAGCTGTGGGCCCGGCATAGCAGTTTAAAAAAACCCAAAACCCCAATCCTTACCTGGCCCCCCCGCTGCTGCCTCTCCCCCCGCCCGCCCGCCTCCCCCGCGGTTTTCGGCCTCCCCGCGATTCCTAAATTTTCCCCGGCACAGGCGGGGCCCGTCATCAGGCTGCCCCACGAGGGGGGAAAATGACACACCTCCCCTTGCCAGAAACTGCGGGCGGCCCAACCCCGGATTCCAAAGGGGGAGCACGGAGCGCCCCGCTTTTGCCCCGCAGTGGTATCCCTTAACCTTAAAGCCTCCGGGGGAGTCGCATGTAGGGAAGGATCGCGGACAGTCCCCGGGGGGCCAGCGCAGGGGCCCACACTGTGTTTTTTTACCCCCAAATTTTCACTAATGCGCCCCCTGAGGACCCGCATAAAATTTAAATTTCCCCCCGTCGCCACGGGCCCCGCGCGGGGCCCCCGGGACCGCCGACATTGATTCGAGTATAACCGAGGTAGAAGTTTTTCAGCTATTTTTTGGGCAAAAAACTTTTTTATACTCAGTATATACGGTATTTTTTTTAACATGAAAAAATTTTTTTTAGAAGTTTAAAAATTAGAAAACACATTTTTAAAATAGGATGGAATCCCACCATGCCCTTTGGGGTTTTCTCTTTTTTTAATTATTTTAAAATTTGGGTTTTCCCTAAAATACGGGATTGATAGCTATGTTAAAGATCTTGCAAAAACAACCCAATTTTGCAATAACATTTGTCCTACCTATTCCTTTTTTTCTGACAGCACCACACCCTTTAGCCATTTTGGGGGAAAAATTGGAAGAACAAATGCCTTTTTAGAAAAAACCTTTTTTTTATAATAGGACCTGTAGTATACTCATGTCACACAAAATGCCCCCCAAAAATTCAAAGCATCCCCTTTGGGAGCCACTTGGGGGACAATTGTGAAAAAACAAATTTCTGTTAAAAAAACAACTTTTTTTAGAATAGGACCTGTATTTTTTGCTGAAATTTCAAAGCAGCAGCCCCAAAAAAAATTAAAAAATGACTCCACCACTTTTAAAAATTTGGGGAGGGAGAAATCCCATTTAAAAAAGCCACATTTTTTTTTAAAAAAGGGAAACCAAAATTTTTTTGCTGAATCCACAGCAACATGACCCCAAAAAAATTAAAATATGACTCCAGCCACTGTTAAAAATTTTGGGAGGGAGAAATGCCATTTAAAAAGCCACTTTTTCTTTTCCCAAAGGACCATAATTATTGTGCTTTCCACAGCAACAAACCCCAAAAAAAATTTGAAAAAGACTTCTCAGCCACTTTTAAAAAAATTTGTGGGGCAACATGACCCCAAAAACCCAAATTGACAATGCAAAAAAATTTCAAAAAGATGAAGTGGGGAAAAAGGAAAAAACGGTTTTTTTCTTTAAACCCTTTGGGCCCTTTTAAAACAGCCCTCCCACAGAAAAACCCACCCAAAATTGAACTGTTGGGAATTTGAGAAAAAAAAATTGCAGTAAGAAAGGGATCATTTTAAAAATAAGTTTTCAAAAGGACCATTTCTTTTTGGGAAAGGGGAAAATTTTAAAGTAACCACAAAAAATTTGTGACCTCTCAATTGGGCCCCAAAAACATCAGAGATCCATGCCTAAATCATATAAAAGAAAGTCAAACTCCACATTATCTGGGGAAACGGGATGCGTTGTCTGTAAATCTCCTCCGGCTGTCCCTAAAAGGTCCGCTCAAAATAGAAGCGGCTGCGGGCGGGACAACACCCTATGGCGGGGCGAGCCAGCTGGGGCCCAAATCATCCTTTTTTGGGGTCCGGAACCCATACAAAAAAAATCGGGGGGTTGAACGCAGAAAGTTGGCACCATGACTTAAGTTTGGTCCGGGGGTTTAAAATGTGGTCCCGGGCTTTTGAAATGTTTTGGTAGGGTAAATAAATATTGCCAGGGTCCACCCATTAGGTTTTCGGCCCCCCCTTTGGGCCTGCCTACTGCGGCCCCCGGTTTTACCTCCCTTGGCACTCTATTTGCGTCACATCGCTGGCGTTTTCCCAAACCGTGAATTTTGAAGAAGGTTAAGCAATGAAACAGAGTCCCAGTTGACAATAAAAGGGTCCCCTTTCCGCTTTTTTACTCCCCTATTTGGGGGGGTTTTAAGGGAAAAGGGCGAGTTTTTGTTTTGTCCCCGGGGATCCAAAAGGGTGGCCCCCCTAGTAACGTTGTTCATTTGTTTCCCTTTAAGCGGGGAAACATGTTGGAAAAATGAGCATCCAACACTCATGTGAAAAATGGGGGCCTTGTTTTTCCCAAGCCTCTTGGTCGAGGGCAAAAAGCAAACTGATCTTCCCCCACTTCCCCCTCCCCCCAAAAATTCCCCCCAACCTTTTTTCCAAGGGGGGAAACGTCTTTAACATGGGGTTTTCTAGAAAAACCTCCTCCCCTCCCCCCTCCCCCCTCCTCCGTTTTCCCCCGGGCACAGCTTCAACACAGCCCGATTTTGCCTGAGATGATGCACCCTGAGAGCTGATGCGCCACCTTGCATTTACTCGGACCCCAAACCACTGCCTAATGAAGACCGATAAAAATTTAAAACCCCGGGTGGGGCCCTTGTGATTTGACGGAGATAAAGGGTTTCCCTGTTTCCCCATCTTTGCCCGGGCTCCTCCTCCCCTTGGGGGGACCTGTTTTTTCAGAGTGTCCCCAAAATCGTTTCCCGAATTAAATCACCAAATGCCAACTGACAAGGGCATTGTTCGCCCCTGACCATTTTGGGGCTTCTTCAAAACTGGGCAAGGATGGTTTAGAGCTCTTTCACCCCGCCCCACTCCCCGGGGGTCCCAACACCCTGAGGTCCGCACCGCTGCTTGTCAAAGGGCCCTGGGTTTTACTTCGAAAAAGCGTAATGGATGCCTGCGGGCCCTCTCGCTGGAGCATGGGATGGGGGAATTCCCCTTTTTGCCCCCCTTTAACAATAAACCGGTTTTACGGTAGGGCCCAGCTGACGCTTGCAAAAGCAGCCGGCGGGACAAGCAGGGTGGAAAGGGTTTCGAACTCAGACCTCGAGCCTTCTTCACAGTCATTTCCCGACCCGGGGAGCCTTTAGAAATTTTTTGGACACCAGGTTTATGAACATTTTCCAGGGAAAAGAAGGTTTCTCCACCTACCGATCTTTTGGGGGGCCCCGCGATTTCCCCCCTTTTTCTCATAACACCTTTCCGGGACAAGGTTCTTGTCACCCAGCCACGCCGGCCCCGTTTTGGAACCTCCACACTCCTACCTGTGTGGGGACAGTCCCCCAAAACAGATTAAAATTTTTAAAAAGGGTTGGTTTCCTGGGGACTTTTAAGCCCCCAGAGGACCCTTTGGAAAAGGAAAAAAAGCCCCCCGCACCAACCCTTTCGGTTTTTTAAAGCTTCGCCGAGCCGAAAACCACCGTCACCCTCAGGGGACAACCACCCAGCTCACCCATGACTTTTCACGAGAAATAGCGGCCTTGGCCTTCTTACTATTCCCCTGGGTTTCGGTGGGCAAATTTCTTTTCCGGCCACAAAATGCAGACAACGCTCTTGGGAAATTTTTGATGACACGTGGGTGCCAGGGGAAAGGGGCGGCTTTTTTTTTTGGGAAAAAAATGCCCGCTCGGGATCTGGTATTTTTGGGGGGAGGCAAGGGCCAAACGGGCAACCCACTTTTGCCCCCCCAACGGAAAGGGAACATTTCCAAGGGCCCAAAAGGGCCCGGCAATGCCGACAATTTCAGCTTTTTGGGTTTGGGGGGGTTTTGGGGGTTAAAATGTTTCCTCGCTCCCCCCAAAACCCGGAAGACAGAAGGGTGGGTGCTAACTGGCCCGCTGTACGGCGTGCAGGCATCAAAAATGGCGGAAGGTAGGGGGTTAAAGGGTGGGTTTTCCCGGGGGTGGGGGTGGTAAATTGGGCCCAAGTTTGGGGGCTGAAAACGAGGCTGATCCCTGATCAAGGGCTCAAAGGGCATGGGGAGCTTTAGGAACCTTGGTGGGTGGGGGAGAGGGGGAGTGAGAGACAAGGGTTTTGACCGTGGTTTTGGGGGCCCGGCGTCGGTCTGGCCTTTTTTTTGGGCCCAATTTTTCCCTCCCTTTTAACTCATGCTTTTGCTGCATTTTTGCCCAACATGTTGGTGGGGTTAACCACTTAAATTTTTGCCTCCCAAATGCGTTTACGGGAAAAAGGGGCATATGACATCGCTGGGGAATCAGAGGCTTGCTCAAAGAAAAGGCCCCCTTTTAAGGGGCCTGGAAACCCTTTTTTACGGCGATAACAGGAGCGGGGTTTGCGCTGCCGGGGGGCGGAATCAAACAGCGGACTTCTTCGACCGCCCTCCCCTTTTTTTTGGCGGGACCCTATTGCACCACCCCATCGTCTTCCTCCTCATCCACGATTTAACGCTCGCAAAACAAAATTTCCGGGGGGAAAAACCCGATGGATTTCCCCAATGTCTCAACCCTCATCATCAAACAAAAACAGGTGAAATTGGTTTGTCCGACTTTTTTGCATCCAGAAGGGTGCGGCTAAAAAGCAAGAGGGCCTGCAAGGCGTTTCCGACCGCCCGGATTTTTGCCGATTGGAAACCCCCTTCCTTCCCCCTCCTCTGATGGCATCAGTAACTGGGCGTCAGAGCAAAACTAAATAACCTCTTGAAACTTTTTTAAAATGCCTTCGACCCCAACCGCATTTTTGTCATTAAAGAGGGCTTCAGGGGCAAAGGATTTTCCACAATGGTTGGGGACACGAGTTTTAAAATTTTTTTGGGGTGCTTTTAGTTGGACGGGTCGAGAAAGCTGATGACGCCCTTTTTGGCCCTGACCCTTTTGGGGGACAAGGAGGGAAGACTGCTTTTAGCAGGTTCATTAACCACTGAAGGACAGATTTTTTGACGCTGTTTTTGGAAAAAAAATTTAGATTTACAGGGGGCCCCACCCCGGGGATACAGGCCTGACGGGCCTTCAACTGAAAGAAACCCTGGCATTCTTTTTTTCCCCCCAGCACGGAAGGAGCACCTCTCCCCGAAACCCCAAACCCCATGTGCTACCACCATTTCCGCTTAAACCCCCTGCATTTCGCCCATTTTTTAAAATAAGAGAAGGTATGGGAAAAGTTTTTGGAAAATCTCTTAAAAAAAAGACGGGAAAATTTACAGCTATTCTCAAATCCCCCCAAACAAAAAAAAAATTTTCTTTTATACAATTTTAAAAATGCAAGGTTTTCCTATCCAAAAAATTTTGGACTGGGGAAAAAATGCAAAAAACACGTATCCCGTTTTGTTTTCGGGATAATACACCGTTTTTTTTTGCGCCTTTTAATCACCTGGGTAACTTAAAAAAAATTTCTGTTTTCAGATTTTTGTGCAAGCGCGTCCCTGAACAAAACTTAAAGGGGCCAAAGTCAAAAAAAACGATCTGTTTTTGTTTTCGTATAATACACGGGAAATTTTTTTCACCTTTCAATTTACCCTTATACTATAAAATTTTCGTTTTCAATTTTTCGTGCAAGTGCCGGGCAATAAAAAAGCTGAAGTGCGCCCAAAACAAAAAAAAAAAAACGGATTGTTTTTTGTATAATACACGTTATTTTTTGACCTTTCAAATTTACCTTTGGTGACTAAAAAAATTGTGTTTTTCAGATTTAAAGGGAAGGGGGATAAATGAACAAAGGTGGGAAAGGGGAAAAATTTAAAAAGAACACCTACCTTGAAATTTACTGATAATAAAAGTGGATTTTTTTCACCAAACAAACCGCAAATTACTGGAAAAGATGTGTATCCCAAAAAAATTCAGGGGCCCCCCCAATTTAAACCCGGAAAAAATTTCAAAGCAAAATGTTAATAATAAAAGGAAAAGCAGTCAATGTCTACACTAAGTTTTTGGGGGAACTTTATCCATTTTTTCTTTATAGACTTGTCAGTGGGTTTGCCCCGGGGCCCCCCCCCCCCCCCCGTTTCCCCCCGTAATTTACAGGGTTTTTAAAGCTCCTTTAAAAAACCCCTACCAAAATACAAAAAAATCTTCCCAAACTCTAATCTAACAAATTTTAAGGGTCACAGCAAAAATAGAGGGTTTTTTTTGGCAAAATAGAATAATTTCGCTGAGGGGTTTGGCCACAGCGAGCGCCAAAGCCTACCCAAAGATACCTGAGAACACTGAGGCAAAAAAGGGAAAACCTTTTTTTAAGTAAAACATGTCAAGTATTTTTTTTTAGCCAAACCCTAACCATACACATCCCAGTAAAAGACTCCCCAAACAACTCACCCCCCCTTTTATTTTGTAAATTAATTTGCGGCCGCCAAAAAATTACAGGAAGCCGCTGAAAATGGCGCGATCTTAATAGATGATGCACAGATTTTAGCCTTTAAAATTATCGCATGATCTAAAATTCGATCACCATAAAAACCTTTTGCCGATTTCAACTTTGGGTCGATAATAACGCTCAACACTAGACCCCGAGATAAGCGAGGTCACCCTACTTTTGCCCCAAAAAACGGGAAAACTTTATTGACTCGAGTAAGCCTAGGGTAGAAAATGCAGCGGCTACTGGTAAATTTTAAAAAAAAAAAAATGGATACCAATAAAATTACATAGGCAGTTTAATGTTCCCCATAGGCAAATTATAGGCAGATATATAGCCCTATATGAGGTAAAATGCAGGTATTATGTCCCAAAAGGCACGTATATGGCCCCATAGGCATGTTAATAGGCAGTTATATGTCCCCATAAGCAGTTATAGGCAGGTATATGGCCCTATAGCAGGTAATAGGCAGTTATAGGCCCATAGGCAGGTAATAGCAGGTATATGGCCCCATAGGCAGGTATATGGGCAGGCTGTAGGCAGCTGAAGTCAGGTATAGGGCAGGTAGAGGGCCGGCTGGAGTCAGGTATAGGGCAGGTAGAGGCACTGTAGGCAGGTATAGGGCAGGTATAGGGCCTGCTTAGGCAGGTAGAGGCATCTAGTAGGCAGGTATAGGGCGGGTTTTAGGGCCGGCTATAGGCAGGTAAAGCCAGCTGTGGGCAGGAAGGGCAGGTATAGGGCCAGCTGTAGGAAGGTGTAGGCATTTGTGGGCGGGTTATAAGGCAGGTAAAAGGCAGCTGTAGGCAGGTATAGGGCAGGTATAGGCAGCGTAGGCAGGTATAGGGCAGCTATAGGGCGGCTGTAGGCAGGTATAGGCAGCTGTAGGCGGGTTTATAGGCAGCTGTAGGCAGTATAGGTCCGGCTGGTAGGCAGGTTTATGGGCAGCTGTAGGCAGGTAAAGGCAGTTTAAAAAAACAAAAAAAAAACACTTACCTGGCTCCCCGCTGCTCCATCTCCTGCGCCGCTCCGCCTCCTCGCAGCTCCGGCCTCCCGCGCGCTGTCCTGCATCTTCTCGGTACAGGCGGGTGACGTCATCAGGCCGCGCACGCAGCGTGATGACACACGCTGCCTGTGCCGGAAACTCCGGACGGCCGCGAGTTGCTTGCGGCCGCCCGGAGGCCAACGCGGAGCAGGAGCGCTCGCTCTGTGCCCCGCAGTGGTATCCCTCACCTATATGCGCTCTGGGGGAGTCCATATAGTGAAGGATAGCGGACAGTGCCCGGGTCAGCGCAGCGCCCGGACACTGTGCGCTCACTCGGTCTACAGTTATATGCCCTCCCTGAGGAGCCGCATATAACTGAAGTGTCCCTGCCGGCGCTCGGGCCATCGCTGCACCCGAGCGCCCACAGTGACTCGAGGATAAGCCGAGGTCGGATTTTTCAGCACATTTTTTGTGCTGAAAAACTCAGCTTATACTCGAGTATATACGGTAATCCTTTTTAAGGCACCATTGTACTGTATATAAATCAATTATACAGACTGCTTAAAGGGGTTGTCTCACTATATTGATTCTTTCCCTACCTCATCCTGTTTTTTTGGGTTTCACTTTAAATTTCCCAGGGGGGGTGTTACTGGCTTCTACTAGGCTGCAGTAGAAGCCAGGTCTGTAGCTATAGCAACCAGCGCTGGCAGCCTATAAATGAGAGATTGAACAGGTCTGTTAGTTATAGCGACTGAGGAGCTGATGCAGCCCATACAAGAGGAGTTTATCTAGAAATAGGTAGGACACTGTTAATGGACATAAAATTGCAAAAGTGACTTGTTTTTGCAAGATCTTTAATATTAAAAGCAATCCTTGTAGTGAGACAACCCCTTTAATGTTTACAGTGGGAAATTAAATAACTAAAATCCAAGACAAAAACAAAAACTTTCTTTATCCTCTAGTGACGCTTAATGGGCAAATGCAATTGCCTCAAAAATTGTGATCTAATCCCACACACATAAACTTTTCCTAATATTATTCTCTTACATGTTTAAGTGATCACTATAAATCTGAATCTTTGTCTTGATCATTGAATGACATTATGCTTGTTACTTGGTCTCTATGGGCGACACGTATGAATTCTGGTACTGACAGGCCAGTTCTAAATCGCTTTATGGTAGTATAGAATGCACCAGAATGTATGACCTGTTCTGCATTTCAAACATGCAGGCGTATTGTAGTGCCAATATGACAACTCAGTCTCAGGCAGACCACCTTTAACTCTTTAACACCAACAAAAAAAAAAATTACTCTTCATTTTTTTTCCTCCTCGCCTTCCAAAAGCCATAAAGTTTTTATTTTTCCACCTACATAGGCACACGAGGGCTTTTTTTGTGGGACAATATGTACTTTCCAGTGGTGTTATTCATATTACCATAGAATATACTGGGGAACGGCAAAAAAATTCTAAGTGGGGCAAAATGTGAAAAAAAATTTACTTGCGCCATGTTTGCGGGAGTTTTATTTTTGCGGCATTCAATCTTTGGTAAATATAATGTTTTCTCTGTATTCTACCAGTTGATATGCATCCGCCAATACCAAACATGTACGGTTTCCTTTATGTTTTGGTGGAGTAAAAAATTCTAAAATTTTATATTTAAAATTTGTGCCAATATCTTTTTTGTACTAACACTTATGGACGTCAGTGAGGATGCATTTTTTGCGGACTGAAGCGTACTTTTTATTGCTAGCAGTTTGGAATGCATGCAACTTTTTTGATCACTTTTATTCCAATTTTTATAGGACGTGAAATGACCAAAGAAACGCAATTTTGTCATTTGGATTTTTTTTTCTTCTACGGTGTTCAGCGTACAGGATAAATGATGTTATATTTTTATAGATCGGACTTTTTCAGACGCGGCGATACCAAGTAGGTAACTTTTTTATTATTTTATTGTTTTTATTTTGTAAAATGGGGAAAGGGGGTGATTTGAACTTTTAATACTTTTTTTTTTTTTACAATTTAAACTTTATTTTTTTTTTTTACTTTAACATTGAGTCCCCTTAGGGCGCTTCATCACTAGGGGGCACGATCATTAATACAGGCTCATGCATTGCATAGACAATGCATTAGACTGTACCAAGATGGCGGTTTCCCCACTTCCTGTCTGCGGCCGGACTGCGGCTCGGACTGGGCCGCCGGGGTATCGGTGAATCCCCTGGTGGCCCCCCCCCCCCCCCGAGCCGCTGTGGGCCCTGGAGGCAGTGCTGTCGCTCCCCGGGGCCCGCCCGTACATCCGGTCCCTGAGCGCCCGAGCCCTGCGTCCCGAGCGCCCAGAGACCGGGCCCGGTAGCCGGGGACTAATGTCCCCGACTCCCGGGGCTACGCGGTGTCAGCGGAGTGCAGCGCCACTAGCGCTGCGCTCCGCTGATCTCCCAGGCAGGCTGAAGGCGTTAGGCCTTTAGCCTGCCGGACGCCGGCCCCTACTGCTGACGTAGGCGGTGCGGTGACGTCACATCACCGCGCTGCCTATGCAGGGCGGTAGCTCGGAGCGACGGGAGCGGGAGCCGGGTACGTGATTGTTTCTTGTTTGTTTTTTTTTATCTGCCTACAGGGGCCCTGGCTACAAAGGGGGGTCCTGACTACAGAGGGGGGTCCCTGGCTACAGAGGGTGGTCCCTGGCTACCAAGGGGGTCCCTGGCTACAGAAGGGGGTCCTGACTACAGAGGGGGGTCCCTGGATACAACGGTGGGTCCTGGCTACAGAGGGGGGTCCCTGGCTACAGAGGGGGGTCCCTGGCTACAAAGGTGGGTCCTGACTACGAGGGGGGTCCTGAAATACAAAGGGGGGTCCCTGGCTACAAAGGGGGTCCCTGGCTACCCGAGGGGGGTTTCCTGACTACAAATGGGTTTCCCTGGCTACAGAGGGGGTCCTGACTACAGAGGGGCGGGTCCCTGGCTACAAAGGGGGGTCCCTGGCTACAGGGGGGGTCCTGACTACAGAGGGGGTTCCCTGGCTACAGAGGGGGTTCTGACTACAGAGAGGGGTCCTGACTACAGAGGGGGGTCTCTGGCTACAAAGGGGGGTCCCTGGCTACAGAGGGGGGTCCTGACTACAGAGGGGGGTCCCTGGCTAAAGAGGGGGGTCCTGACTAAAAGGGGGGTCCTGACTACAGAGGGGGGGGTCCCTGGCTAATGAAAGGGGGGCCCGGTCTACAAAGGGGGGCCCTGGCTAATGAAAGGGGACCCTGACTACCTAAAGGGGGCCCTGACTAACTAAATACTAAAAGGGGCCCTGACCACCTAAAGGGGGCCCTGATTACCTAAATACTAAAGGGGGCCCTGACTACCTCCACAGTAGCTAAAGGGGCGGGGGGGGGGGGTCTGACTTCCTGCACACTAGCTAAAGGAGGCACCTAACTACCTGTATACTACCTAAAGGGGCCCTAACTGCCTGTATACTACCTAAAGGAGACCCCTAACTGCCTGTATAGTACCTAAAGGAGGCCCTAACTGCCTGTATACTACTTCAAGGGAAGCCCTAACTGCCTGTATACTACCTAAAGGGGGTCCCTAACTGCTTGCAGCCTATATAAAGGGGACCTAACTACCTACAGCTTACCTAACTGGGGGAAACCACCTACCTACAGCCTAACTAATTGGGACTCACCAACACCTACCTACAGCCTACCTAACTGGGGTCCACCAACCTAACTGTAGCCTATCTACTTTCCTAACTGGGGCCTGCTTATCTACATGGGGGCTGTTTACCTACCCACCCGTGGATACTAGGATATTAGGCCTCTAAGTTATGGCTTGTACCCGCTCTTCCACCCCTGGGTAGTTTGTACAGAGGTGGGAATAGGTAAAGAGATGCTGGAAAAGTGAGGATTCTAAGATATTTGTGTGTAATTTCTGCAGGGATGAGTGGTGGCTGGGACAAGTCATCATGGCAGTGTGGAACGGATGCAGAAGAAAAGGGAATAAGAACGACTCAAGAGAAGAGAACGACTCATCAGATATGACATCTCCGGTGAGTCCCTGATTTCAGGGGTTATTTTTTATATTGTAATGTGATGGTGACCTGAGCTGGTGTCTGACCACTATGTGGTCTCTATATGGTGGTGTATAGCGGCAGCGTACATGTGTTCCTGATTATAAGAGTGAGGGAACACCTGACACTGTGATAGGAGTTACACTTTCTTTCTTGCTGGTGTTTATTTTAGAAGGTGGTGAGGTGCGGGACCAAGGGAGATGGGGATTGGATTTTGTATGTGGGTGGAGGGGGATATGTATGGAGCTACTTAGCCCTGTGTCTATGATATTTTAGACTGACAAATGTGTGACTACATTGTACTACACAATACAGTTCTGTTTTGTACACTGTATTATGTGGTAAAATGGGTGCATTTATGTCCGAGAGGCCGGTAATATTTTCATGTACAGTACGGTGGGCCCCTGAGATCAACTCCCCTGTGGGCCCCAGACCCCCAGTCCGACACTGCTCCCAGCTGTCATGCTAGCCCATTGGGACTCAGCGATCTTTCTGCTGACGCCCCGACTGGACTGAAGAATGGTGGCAGGTGCCCCCCCCCTCCCCCTGCGCGGTGAGCGCCGGGTGTTAGCTGCAATTAGCCGCTAACACCCGGCGGCTGTGTAACAGGGTCGCCCTGCGATCCTGTTACACAACATCTTAAAACCACCCAGACAAACCCATAAGGTAGGGTTGGTTAAGGAGTTAAACTGGTTTGGCTGTTCTAACTGTTCTGTGCCTAGATTTGGTGTTAAAGAATCATAAATGTGTCTACTTCTATGAATGTGATGCAACATGCCCTCAGAACACCCCAAATCTTTGGAACACTAAAAAGTGTCTTTGGCGCATTACAAAGGCACGTATTGCACTAAAGTATGGATTGCACCTGTTTATACATTCTTTTTGGCTCAAAGTACACCAGAAAACGGGCACAGCCATGTTCATACATGTCGCCCCAAAATGAAAATGAAATAAAACATTCCATCTACAGTATACCATGAATGATCCACAACATCAGAGCATCCTAATGGTTATTTCCTATCTTACTCTGCATTAACTGAACAAACAAACAAAAATACAATGTTCAAAAAACACCACTATGGCACAACATAACTGTCTCTGCATCTGTGTGTCCATCGCCTTGTCTCACTGATTTGTTTACCATACATATACATATATCTTTCTTCATAAACCTCTCCACATAAAGTTCCAGTAGCTACAAGTTTTTGACAGTTTGTACCATTATTTCACATTATCTCATCATATCAATAATTAACCAAGAATCCCTTTTGTTCCAAAACATTTCTCCACAATTATTTTTCATTTAATCTACCTTCTGGAACCATGTTTTATTTTCTCAACAATCTTTTAACTCTTTCAACACCAGTTTTACCTTCTCTCATTATTACAATGTGTGATGCCCATGTTCCCAGTTCTCGGCCTGCAAGACTATTTTTTTTTTTAAACCACAAACCAAACTCTATTCCCTGCCATCCTGATTTAGTACCATTTGTCCTTGTAACGCCCACCGGACACAATCCTCAGCCCTAGTCAGGGTCTGAGATCAACCATATAACAACAATGGGATTACCTTTACATTACCACAAAATCAGGTCTTCACAAAAACTTATTTTTTTTGTTTGTTTAATACAACAGATGTTCTTCAGTTACTTGTTCACAAAAACTGCATTTCACCAATTCACCACTAGAGGTCTCTCTTTTTCATCTTGTCTGGAACAACTTGACAACTGAGCAACTAACGACCAGAGGTCTCACTTTACTTTTTCCAGAACCTTTCACGGCACAATTCACAAATATCACATGCCACATATCAACTATACATGCCAACTCTCCCGTTTTTGGCGGGGGGGTCCCGCTATTTGGGGTCCCCCCCCGCCCTCCCGGGGGAGTTGGCATTTCTCCCGCCGCCAGCAGGCGGCGGGGGTCCTTTAAATGGCCCGGCGCCGCCGGTCCGTTCCCACGGGCGGGTGAAGTGGGCGCAGGGTCCGCTTACCCGCCCGGAGTCTCGCTAAGCAGGGAGGAGGCAGGAGGGAGCGCTCCCTCCTGCCTCCTCCCCCTGTATGTCCGGCGCGGCTGTGCGCCGTACACACATGTCAGTGTCACAGAGGAAGTGACGCGCGGCTGCACTCACTTCCCCTGTGACACTGCTGAGGAGATGTCCAGGAGCGGGCCGCTCTGCAGGAGCCTGGTGAGGTAAGTGGATTTTATTATTTTATTTTTATTAGTTTTAGGGGGGCACAGTCTGCTACAATGGGGGTCTACCTGGCGACAATGGGGGGCCTACCTAGCTACAATAGGGGCAATACCTGGCAACAGAGGGGGCACTACCTGGCTAACAATGGGGGCACTACCTGGCTAACAATGGGGGCACTACCTGGCTACAATGGGGGGCACTACCTGGCTCCAATGGGGGCACTCCCTGGCAACAATGGAGGCACTACCTGGCTACTAATGGGGGCACTACCTGGCTACTAAGGGGGGGACTACCTGGCTACAATGGGGGCACTACCTGGCTACAATGGGGGGTCTACCTGGCAACAATGGAGGCACTACCTGGCTAACAATGGGGGCATGGGGGCACTACCTGGCTAACGATGGAGGCAATACCTGGCTAACAATGGGGGCACTACCTGGCTAACAATGGGGGCACTACCTGGCTAACGATGGGGGCACTACCTGGCTACAGAGGGGGCACTACCTGGCAAACAATGGGGGCATCTACCTGGCAACAGAGGGGCACTACCTGGAAAGCAATGGGGGCATCTACCTGGCCAACAGAGGGGGCACTACCTGGCAAAACAATGGGGGCACTACCTGGCAAAACAATGGGGGCACTACCTGGCAAAAAAAAGGGGGCACTACCTGGCAAAAAAAAGGGGGCATATACCTGGATACAAATGTGGCTCTAGCTGGCGACAGATGGGGCATCTACCTGCCTGTAAGGGGCACTACCTGGTTATGGGGGGCTACTACCTGGCTATAAGGGCATCTACCTGATTTTCTTCCAAAGCCGTTATGCAGTTAGGTGGAGTAGGTGTGGCTTTTTGAAGGGGCGTGGCATACCGTCAAGATGGGCGTGGCCATGCAATTTTTTTCCGACGCGCGCTACGCGCGCCACCCACTAGTGTCTCCTGCTTTTTCATTTTCAAAAGTTGGCAACTATGCATATCAACACAACTCTGCTACACCGTGTACCTACTGGCAAACCAAACAATTAACCCAGACCAGGGCAAAGTACGGCCCCCGGGCCGCATCCGGCCCGCCAGCTCGTCGGATGCGGCCCGCGGCGTACGATGCCCAGGTCTACTAATAGTAGCGCTGACAGCCCGCCGTGGCCAGGTATTGCTGAGAGGCCGCCGTGGGCCGTCAGCGCTACTATTGCTGGTGAATTAGGCAGCGACACGGCGAACTCCGCTCACCGCGCCGCTGCCTCTCCTGGGCGCACACAGAGTAATAACTCTGTGCGGGCCCAGGAGCTGACGGAGGAGCGTCCCGGCGCTGGCGGCATGACATCATCACTCCACCAGCCCGGGAAGCTCCTCGGATAGAAGATGAGCGCGCTCAGCCGGGACGGAGGGAAGCCAGGGTGAGTATTAGTGTTTGTTATTTTTAATTTTGGCCATAAAACTATATACCTGCCTGGGGACACACCTAACTATATACCTGCCTGGGGACACACCTAACTATATACCTGCCTGGGGACACACCTAGCTATCTATATACCGGCCTGGGGACACACCTAACTATCTGTATACGTGCCTGGGGACACACCTATCTATATACCTGCCTGGGGACACACCTAACTATATACCTGCCTGGGGACACACCTAGCTATCTCTATACCTGCCTGGGGACACACCTAACTATCTCTATACCTGCCTGGGGACACACCTCACTATCTATATACCTGCCTGGGGGACACACCTAACTATCTATATACCTGCCTGGGGACACACCTAGCTATCTATATACCTGCCTGGGGACACACCTAACTATATATCTGCCTGGGGACACACCTCACTATCTATATACCTGCCTAGGGACACACCTCACTATCTATATACCTGCCTAGGGACACACCTCACTATATATCTGCCTGGGGACACACCTCACTATCTATATACCTGCCTGGGGACACACCTAGCTATCTATATACCTGCCTGGGGACACACCTCACTATCTATATACCTGCCTAGGGACACACCTCACTATATATCTGCCTGGGGACACACCTCACTATCTATATACCTGCCTAGGGACACACCTCACTATATATCTGCCTGGGGACACACCTAGCTATCTATATACCTGCCTGGGGAGACACCTAACTATATACCTGCCTGGGGACACACCTCACTATTTCTATACCTGCCTGGGGACACACCTGGCTCTCTCTATATCTGCCTGGGGATACACCTGGCTAGCTATATACCTGCCTGGGGACACACCTAACTATATATATGCCTGGGGACACACCTAACTATATACCTGCCTGGGGACACACCTAACTATCTATATACCTGCCTGGGGACACACCTAACTATCTATATACATGCCTGGGGACACACCTATCTATATACCTGCCTGGGGACACACCTATCTATATACCTGCTTGAGGACACACCTAACTATCCATATACCTGCCTGGGGACACACCTAACTATCTATATACCTGCCTGGGGACACACCTAACTATATACCTGCCTGTGGGAAGCCCTAACTATATACCTGCCTGTGTGAAGCTTTAACTATATACCTGCCTGTATGGAGCCCTAACTAACTAGATACCTGCCTGAGGGGAGCTGTACCTATCTAGATACCTGCCTGAGGGGAGCTGTACCTATCTAGATACCTGCCTGAGGAGAGCTGTACCTATCTAGATACCTGCCTGAGGGGAGCTTAACCTATCTATATTCCTGCCTGAGGGGAGCTGTACCTATCTATATACCTGCCTGTGAGGAGCTGTATCTATATACCTGCCTGCGGGTACCTATATCTATATACCTGACTGAGGGGAGCTGTATATACCTGCTAGACTGAGGAGACATACATCTACATACCTACCTTACTGAGGAGAGCTGTATATACCTGCCTTACTGTGTACCATCAGTATATATGCAGGTGAATAGATACATCCCCCAGTAAGTTTCCACAAAGATAATCCCCCAAAAACGAATTTTTTCCCGTTCATCCTATGTTTTTATTAGTCCGGCCCCCCAAAACCATCGCACTTTCTCATGCGGCCCCATGGGAAAATTAATTGCCCACACCTGAATTAACCCAAGGCTTCTCTATATTCTCTTTGTAATCTACTGTATCACCTACCAGCCTTTACAGTTGCTTTGGAAATTGACCATGTTTCCTGGACACCCTGAAAAGAGATCCATACACACAAAACATATTACATATTCTTACCCTGAGTGATTACCTTTTCCTGGATTTTTGTAGTTGGTTAATTAATGATAAAATTTCTGACTGCTAGCACAGTTTGTACCTCCCTGGGGGTGGATTGACAATTTTAAGAAATTTATGTCACAAATTTTTGTCTCAGATAGAGCTTGCTTGACCCACCGATATTCACATTGGGCGCCATGATTTTTAAGGCTGAAAACTCACATTAACCCTCATTGTGTCGGTTTCCAAATTGATTTTTAGCCGAGAAAAATGACACCAGACATCATGCAGATTTAGATTCCTTATTTCCATCTTTATTAAAGATGTGCTTAGAACTGTAGGAGTGCCATTATGAAAACATGTAGTATCTATTTATTGGACAAGACAATAAAATCACCATGTAAGCAATAATAATCCCATTTTGATTCGTTAGTTATTAACCCCTTACCGCCGGAGCCAGTTATGGCCTCTCTGAAAGAGCCCCATTTTTTAAATTTGGCATGTGTCACTTTATGTGAGAACAACTTTTTGACACTTTTACCTATCCATGTGATTCAGAGACTGTTTTCTTGTGATACATTGTACTTTAAGTTAGTAAGAAATTTTGGTCCAAAAAGTCCTCGTTTATTTGTGAAAAATATCAAAGTTTTATGAAGAATTTGCAAAATTTACCATTTTCAAACTTCAAAAATGTGTGCGTGTCAGACAGATAGTTATTGCACTCTAAATAGTTTCTAACTAGAATCTACCATATGTCTACTGTAGGTAGGCATAATTTTTTAAATATCTTTTGATTTTTACAACATTAGAGGGCTTAGAAATTTTGTAATAATTTTCACATTTTCAGAAAATTTGCAATATAAATTTTTTTAAGGAACAGTCCAGCTCTGACGTGGCTTTGATTGGCCTGCATGTTAGATACCCCATAAACGATGCCACCTAAGAAACTACACCCCTTAAAGTATTCAAAACAAGACATATGAAGTTTATTAACACATTAGCTGTTTCACAGGAATTAAAGCAAAGTAGAAGTGAAGTTTCAAAATTTCACTTTTTTTGCAGGTTTTCAATTTTTTATCCATTATTCACAAGAACACGGTAGATGAGACCAGTGAAATGTAACATAATATTGATTCCCCAAATTCTGCCGTTTTCAGAGATATCACATATGTGGCCCTAGTGAGCTATTTGTCTCAACCACAAGCCCCAGATTAGGAGGAGCACCTACCGGACTCTGGGGTCTCCTTTTCATGACGATTTCATTTAGGCGCCATTTCAGGTTTGCGGACACCCTAAGGTGATAAAACTTAATAAGTACCTCTAAAAAGACCCCTTATTGGAAACTACACCCCTTAAGGAATATAGCAAGGGGTATAGTGATCATATCAACCCCACAGGGGTTTCACAAATTTTTTTTTAGCATTAGGCTGTGAAAAAGAAGACATTTTTTCCAACAATCTGCAATTTTAGCTGAATATGTTGAATTTTTACAAAGAATCCAGGAAAAAAGCACCCCAAATTTTGTTACACAATTTTCGGCAATACCCTACATGTGGGTGTAAATTGCTGTTTGGGCGCATGACAGGGCATACAAGGGAGGGAGCGCTACTTGGCTTTTGGATTTTCGGGGGGTGCCATGTTGCATTTTCAAAGCCCCCAAAGTGCCAGAACAGGTGAAACATTCCAGAAGTTACCCCATTTTGGATTAAACACCGCTCATGGATCTCATTTAGGGGTGTATTGTGCATTTTGTGCACACAGGTGCTCCATAGTTTTCTTTAGCGTTGGGCCATGAAAATGGAGGGAGAAAACGCAGTTCCGTCATTGTTTTTTGGGTTTCAATTTTACAGTGTTCGCCATGCAGTGTAAATGAGTGGATAGCTTTACTATGGGGGTCGCTACAATTACAATGTTATAAATTTTATATAGTTTTTTATGTTTTATTACTTTTACACAAAAGAAATATGTCTATAAACAATTCCATTTTTATTTTTCTGACAGCTATAACTGTTTTATTTTGCTGTGTGTGTAGCTGTGTAGGGGCTTGCTTTTTGCGGGATGAATTGATGTTTTTATTGGTACCATTATGGGGTTCATATGATGCTTTGATCACTTTTTATTAAGGTTTTTGTGAGGAGTTTTGAACAAAATACAGCAATCCTGGTAGTGTTTTTTATTTTTATTTTTTACAGCGGTCACCATGCGGTATAAATGATAAGCTAGCTTTACTCAGCAGGTCGATACGATTACAGTGATACCCAATTTGTATAATAATAACAGTAATAATGGAAATATTCTGCATACAGAAGAACAGCTTGTCAGTCATATTTTAAAAACTGCAACTTTTTAATACTCTTCATAGAACTATAGGTTTTCTGAATGAATTAAAGGGGTTGTCTCACTACGAAGATCATAGTTTAAAAAGAGGGGACCAAAAATCTAAGCATGTACATCCTTGGTTACCATTAGCAAAGTGCTATGGTTTATTTGTGCTTAGCAACGGTGTTTGAGCCCAAGTCGGGTTACGCCCAGCTGAAGTATTACTGGCTGTCAGCTGAGTTCTGTCCCGCCAAGATTTGAACGCAGAGGCTAAGGAAATGCAGTGAATAGGACATGGACGGGAACGTGCAGGGGGATATATGTAAAAGCAGCGTCACGAGAGAGAGGAAAAAAAATAAAATAAAAAAATCACCCATCTTCCACAGAGTCCTGAATGTCAAATGTCCATTCGAGTTCCACGGGAGACAGAGAGAGAAAAAGAAAAATCATCCATCTTTCCCAGAGTCCTGAATGTCAATTGCCCATTCTAGTCCCACGGGAGGGAGAGAGAGAGAGAGAGACAAAAAATCACCCATCTTTCCCAGAGCCCTGAATGTCAAATGTTCATTTTAGTCCCACGGGAGTGAGAGATAAAAAAAAATCACCCATCTTTCCCAGAGTCCTGAATGTCAAATGCCCATTCTAGTCCCATGGGAGAGGGAGAGAGAAAAAATACACTCATCTTTCCCAGAATCCTGAATGCCAAATGCCCATTCTAGTCCCACGTAAAACAGAAAGAGAAAGCAAAGCAGTCCCATGTAAGATGTGCAATCTTGCATCGGCGGACCCACGTAATCTCATGTGTGGTCCCACATAAAACAGAAAAAGAAAACACAGCAGTCTCATGTAAGATGTGCAGTCTTACATCGGCAGACCCAGGTAAATCTCATATGCAGTCCCACGTAAAAACCCCAACTTTTTTGATACAGATGCGAGGTCTCACGTAAACCACTTGTGAGACAGATATGCAATCCCAGGTAAACACAAACAGAAAAAACGTTTAATTTTGTTCTGCAGATCTGTAGAGGTCAGAGGTGTAATAACCTGCAAGATATATCACTGAATGAGAGAGACAGGAAAAAAAAATCACCCATCTTTTCCAGACTCCTGAATGTCTAATTCCCATTCTAGTTACATAGTATGTAGAGAGAGCAAGAAATTTAGAAATACACTATCGAGTTACACTTAGCTTTTCAGTTCCAATGATTCCAACAACTGAGAACCTCTTCCTTCCCTCAGCTCACACAGAATGAATACTCACGTGCACACTTTGGGAGCATGTCTGCAGAGAGTGAGCCATTTAACTTTACTGCTGCAGTACCATCTTAGGAGTCGCGGTTAATGATAGCTGCAGTATGAGCACAGGGTAATGGAATGGCACACTTGGAAACCTGATCCTATGCCTCCGGCCTGTACAGGATTGTGATGTCTCGTACCAGCAAAGTAGCAGCACATGTTTCAGGCAGATAGTAGTTTGTATATACAGCAGGTGAAGTAAGTATTGAACACGTCATCGATTTTCTAAGTAAATATATTTCTAAAGGTGCTATTGACCTGAAATTCTCACCAGATGCTGGTAACAACCCATCCAAGCCACACAAAGGCAAATAAATTAAACCAT
Organism: Phyllomedusa bahiana; assembly: GCA_025379985.1. Taxonomy (NCBI): domain Eukaryota; kingdom Metazoa; phylum Chordata; class Amphibia; order Anura; family Hylidae; genus Phyllomedusa; species Phyllomedusa bahiana. Next base: position 112,263 of record JAODAL010001273.1, on the reverse strand, counting down.
AGATGTCCATAAATGAAGTTATGTGTCGTATTAAGAAATGACACGGTGACAAAGTGTTGAACATGCTTACTGAAAAGTATTTGATACTTGGTACAAAAACCTTTGTTGCTGATGACAGCTTCAAGACACGTTCTGTATGGAGAAACTAGTCACATCCTTTGCTCAGGTGTGTAAACCTTCAGTACTTTAGAAATTCTTCTGTAACCAATGCAATCAGTATGTATTGCAAAAATAAAGCTGCAAAGGTATTGCGCCAGCTCACTGGTTTTACCCATCATGAGATGTTTCTTGTGTGGCGCCTTGATATTGAAACATCTTTTACAGGCCATCAATTGAACCAGTTGATATTATTTTCCACTAAGTGGATGTAGTCAGGGCTGTATTTATGGTTCATGCTGCCCTAGGCACAAATCATAAATACACCTATTAAGGGGCACATTTAGTGTATGTTCACACAGCGTCTTGCGGCGCATACCAATGCATGCCGCTAGACGCCAAGTATTTAGAACGCCCTGATCAGCAAATTATTTTAAAGTGCATGGGGTGGACGGCGCCATTCACTTCATTATCCCTAACACGTTACGCCAGAAAGAAGTGACATGTCACTTCTTTCTACCGGCGTTCAATAAGCGGCAGGTAAGACGGCAGGTAATCATACCATAATTATAGGATGGATTTCAGGGCACACTGCAGCACAATTACCCCTGAAATAAGCCATGTGAACATAACCTTATACTCGCCATGTTATACAGGCCTTTGGGCCCCTATTACACCAGGACCTGTATGAGTTTGCTACTTTTGCACCCCCTAAAGCCACTCCCTAAATTCCATGGCTAAATACTTGCACTAGTGATTGAATAACAACACAAAACTATTCCTAAAGAATAATCAAAAAAATCCTTGAACTGCCCAGACCAGAATAATGACTTCTGCCACAAATCACCTCTACAGTTCAACACACAGACTTCTTTGACTTCATATTTCCCAGTATATCCCTACCCACTTCACAATCCAACCTCCCCTTCGTCCTATGCCCACCTTTAATAATGCCACCCTGCTGAAATACCTAATAATGTATTTACTGTGATGATTACTTACATTTTTCTGGGATAAATGTAATTATAACCATAACATAGAATGCGTTGGGAAACAAAATGAAAATTATTTGGGGACTGAAACATGATAAAATGCCATTGTGCTATTTTTGTGGGGGGTTCGTTTTTACGGAGTTCATTGTAAATGACCTGTTATCTGTACAGGTTGGTACAATTTCAGAGATGTGAAACTTGTCGAGGTTTCAGTATGTTCTACTACTTTACTACCATTAACCTTTTTAATTTTTTCGTCTATGGCCAGGGCTGTGGAGTCAGAGTTGGAGTCGTGGAGTCGGAGTCGATGTCTATTTTGCAGGAGTCGGAGTCGTCATAAAATGGACCGACTCCCGAAATATATAATAAGTTGATCCAGTTAATTCGATGCAGTGCAAAGAGCAAGAGGAATTGGGTCCGGCCAGTGCTACTGCTCCTATATCTTCAGCCTTGTCACATGAGGAGTGTAATTGATGACATGGAGCTGGCAAAGCGCTGCCCCAGGGGAAAAGATTCTGCTCCCATGGCAAACAAATTTCAGCAAAATTTTTTCAAAGTAGAAGAGTTCAACCATACATCAAAATTTACTGTGGCTAACCCAAGTTAGTGTAGAGAGGCCGTTTTCTAGCCTGGAAATAATGCGATCAGCTGTGAGGTCCTGTATGCAGGATCTGATGGAGGCAATACTATTTCTCAGAACAAATTCAGAGACTCCACAAATTTTCCTGCAGTGTTTTGCATATTTACAATTTTTTGTGTTCTAAAGTCATATCCAATAAATATATTTTACACTGACAAGCAAAATGGTAACATTGTTTTGAACTGGTGATTTTCAGGCTCCATATCTCTCCATCCACTACAGCTTTGTACATGAGGCTACTGTAATTTTATATACAGTCATCTTACATATCTTATACATAAATTTGACTTGCAAGTCTTTAGCATCTGCTTAGTTCTGCAGAGTCTTTCCTGTAACTGCATTGTTACTGTTTTGCTTCTAAAAATCAAAATGTTAATTTTAATTATTTTGTTAGTATTTGGAAAATCCACCGTTTGGTTTTCAATACTGCCTGAATCCTTCTGGGCTCTGGATCAGATTCAAGCAGGTCTTGACTAAAATCTGATCCCAGGTCTCTTCTACACATTCTCAATGTTAGTGCAGACTGGACTTGGATACAAATACAGCTTTTTCTTCAACTCTACCCACAAGTGTTCAAAAGATCAAAACATTGTTACCATTTTGCTTGTCAGTGTCTGTTCTAACTAAATAGCTTGATTATTGTATCATAAGGTGATAAACAGCCGGATGTTACCATTTTACTACAGTAAAGTTATCACTTAAACATGCGCAGTGTATGAGGGAGTCAGGAGTCGGAGTCAGGAGTCGGAGTCAGGAGTCGGAGGTTTGGGAAATTGAGGAGTCGGAGCTTTGGCTTGCCAACTCCACAGCCCTGGTCTATGGACCTATGTAAGGGCTTGTTTTTGAAGAAAGAAGTGTAATAGGATGTAAATTATATAATGTGTCTTATTAGATGTGATATAGAAATATGTATTGATACATATATTGATACATAGATTGTATCCAGTCTTTATAATATATATATATATATATATATATATATATATATATATATATATTATATATATTTATATATATTTATTTGTATCAAGTATAATCACTGTATTTAGGTTTCTCAGAGTGAGGGCAGCTGTCATGCTACACCACAGTAGTAGTCTATTTCTGCTCACAGTGTTTGACCTTGGTGATCCCCTGCTTTGCCATTCAGTAGTTCAAAAGAAATTACATTCTTCTCCCCCCACTGTACTGATCAGAAGCTGATACTATTACATAATGCACAAGTATTATTATACCCTACCATGAATGGATGATCAGATAATTATGAAGTCTCTGGTAAAGCTGACCAGACAACTTAGACATAAGGGATACTAAGTTTGGGCATCTTGAGCGTTAAGGGAGACAGCTCTGACTAGAATAAAAAAGCTTGCTGTGCCATTAAGAGGTAGCTTTGGCTGGGGCATGGCAAAGTATTTGATGTGACATCGGACGAAATGGGTTGTACTTTGAAGGTACTCTGGAGCTCCCCTTTTCACTGTGCACAACTTTATGTAATAAACCTTTCATTTTTTATATATTCTGCCTGATTGTAATTAATTTCTTGCCCGCCAATCAATCACCCGCTGACAAGAAGTTTAGTTTTTATTGATACCATTTTGGGATTACTGCAACTTTTTGATCCCTTTTTATTGCAATGTTTTGCGAAATTACCAAAAAATTCAATTTGATGTCCCAAACACCTCACAATCTTGTTGTGGTTCAATGGGCAATCAAACAATGGAACAATGCACAGCATTGTTCATTAATGCTTCAGATGTTGCGTCTGTGTGTGCTGCAGCATCTTAAGGCTATATCTACTCAGCAATGGATTCTCGTCAGATTTTCAGCGGATTCAGTATTTTGAATCCACCGAAAATCCGACTGTACCCAGCGTTGTGTAGACTTCAATAGAAAATCCATGTTGTGGTCTACAGAGCACAGGTTTTCTACTGAAGCCACTGGGTGTCCAGTAGAAGAAGACAGAACGTGTTCTATCTTCTGCCGGATACCCGTCGGGTTCCTGTATAGTCCATTTACTGGGCCGGCTGGAAATCCGACCGCAGTTTTTGGTGCAAACCCATTCCCAAAAGTAGACTAATGTTAAAATGACGTCAGATTTTTGACAGCATTCTAACATTGCTGTTTAGATGTAGCCTAAGGATTAAAATTCCAGGATTGGAGATCTCTATGATCCCACCTGGTAGCAGCAGGTCCTTGCTGCAGGTAACAACCGTTATCTGGTGTGAAGGGAGTTGGTACCACATTACTAGCATTAACGTTATAGTACGTCATAAGCTACAGTAGGCAGTTTAAGCAGGGTGCTGAGCTGGAGGGTCCTGCTGGGAGTCAGCTTGATTGTGAATACAGCAGACAAGGAGCTCCAGGTAAAGTGTGTGGTTGCGTCCTATACAAGCAGAAACTGTACGGTAAGGAGATACATCTTGGTGCTTTCTGCTTGTATAGAACACAACCACCCACTTTACCCAGAGCTCCTTGTCTGCTGTATTCACAATCAAACTGACTCCCAGCAGGAGCCTGCAGCTCAGCACCCTGCAAGAACATTTATCACTGGGAGCTGGTGAAAGTGGCCCCCACCCGACCTCTGAGGAGTCTCCTCACTGTTCCTAATCACTGTGTGTTGCATTCTTCATGCTGCTGATTTATTACCTATTAGTCCTCCGTAGTCTTTGCAGGGGTGAGGGGTGTCAGGAGTTTGCTCTTTGCAGAAGGACAGCCGACAGAAGCCCCTGCCGTCCCTCCTCCTGCCAAGACTGTGGATGATTTCTGGTTATCAGCAGCCGGCAGGGATGCAGTTTACAACTATTACTTGTGTAAAGAGGCTGATAGGAGGCTACTCTGCTCAGGCTCCTCTCTGCAATCCTCTGTGGTGCGTCTGGCCGTGACTCTCCATACTGCAGTCAGACTGATTAGTGGAGAAGCAAAGAGACGCCCTTCGTGACTGCTCCTCCACCAATCAGCACTACCTTCATAGGAGGCGGCGGAGCTTTGCTGATCTCTCTTCTTCTTGCATTGTGAGTTCACCGAGTGGTAAAAAAAATAAATAAATCTTTTCAAAGCTTTAGCTGGCACCGCCCCCAGAAGGTGCCGCCGTAGGCACACGCCCACGGATGCCTAGTGGCAAATACGGACCTGGATGTAGTGCCGTGGCCGGATGCCTGGTCTGCGACTGCACCCCATTACCTGCTTCCTTACTGAGCAGTGCCATGGTCCAGATGCCAGTCCGTGGTCACGTCCACTCAGGCTCGGACTGGGCCGCCGGGGGATCGGTGAATACCCTGGTGGGCCCCCCGAGCCGCTGTGGGCCCCGGAGGCAGTGCCGTCGCTCCCCGGGGCCCGGCTACGCATCTGGTCTCTGAACGCCCGGGACCCTCGTCCCGAACGTCCAGAGACCGGCCCGGGAGTTGGGGACTAATGTCTCCGACTCCCGGTGCTGCGCGGTGTCAGCAGAGCGCAGCGCCACTAGCACTGCGCTCCGCTGATCTCCCTGGCAGGCTGAAGGCGTTAGGCCTTCAGCCTGTCAGGCGCCGGCCCCTACTGGTGACGTAGGCGCGCAGTGACGTCACTTCATCGCGCCGCCTATGCAGGGAGGCAGTAAGAGACAGCGGCAGCTCGGAGCGACCGGGAGCGGGAGCCAGAGACAGGTAAGTGGCTGTTTTTTGTTTTTTGTTTGTTTTTTTAAAACTACCTAGGGGGGCCCTGGCTATCTAAAGGGGGGCCCTGGCTACCTAAATACTAGAGGGGGCCTTGACTACCTACACAGTAGCTAAAGAGTGGGCCCTGACTTCCTGCACACTAGCTAAAGGGTGGGCCCTGACTTCCTGCACACTAGCTAAAGGAGGCCCCTAACTACCTGTATACTACCTAAAAGAGACCCCTAACTGCCTGTATACTACCTAAAAGAGACCCCTAACTGCCTGTATACTACCTAAAGGAGGCCCTAACTGCCTGTATACTACCTAAAGGAGACCCCTAACTGCCTGTATACTACCTAAAGGAGGCCCTAACTGCCTGTATACTACCTAAAGGAGGCCTTAACTGCCTGTATACTACCTAAAGGAGACCCCTAACTGTCTGTATACTACCTAAAGGAGGCCCTAACTGCCTGTATACTACCTAAAGGGGGTCCCTAACTGCTTGAGGCCTATATAAAGGGGACCCTAACTACCTACAGCTTACCTAACTGGGGGCAACCACCTACCTACAGCCTAACTAATTGGGACTCACCAACACCTACCTACAGCCTACCTAACTACGGTCAACCAACCTAACTGTAGCCTATCAACTTGCCTAACTGGGGCCTGCTTATCTAACTGGGGGCTGTTTACCTACCCACCCGTGGCTAGGTACCCAAGAACCTACCTGGGGCCGGGCTTCCAACTTATCCAGCGGGAATCTACCTACCTAAAGAGAGCCTATCTAGTTACCTTGGGCCTTGCCTATTTGCCTACCTACCTAGGGTCTTGCCTACTTACCTGGTAATATAATTGAGAGGGAAGCAGCCCATAGTTGTAGCATTATCTTCAGGGGGGTTAGTCCTGTCCCCGGCCTCCAACCCCTTAGGATACTAGGCCTCTAAGTTATGGCTTGTACCCGCTCTCCCACCCCTGGGAAGCTTGTACAGAGGTGGGAATAGGTAAAGAGATGCTGGAAAATTGAGGATTCTAAGATATTTGTGTGTAATTTCTGCAGGGATGAGTGGTGGCCGGGACAAGTCATCATGGCGGTGTGGAACGGATGCAGAAGAAAAGGGAATAAGAACGACTCATGAGAGAAGAGAACTCATCTGATAAGACGTCTCCGGTGAGTCCCTGGCGTCAGGGATTATTTTACTTCTATATTGGATCAGTGCTGTATTCACTGTATTGTGATGTGACCCGAGCTGGTGTCTGACCTCTATGTGGTCTCTATATGGTGGTGTTGTAGGTTATACCTGAGCTGGTGCCTGACCTCTATGTGGTCTCTATATGGCGGTGTTGTAGGTTATATCTGAGCTGGTGTCTGACCTCTTGGTCTCTATATGGCGGTGTTGAAGGTTATATCTGAGCTGGTGTCTGACCTCTATGTGGTCTCTATATGGCGGTTTTGTATGTTATACCTGAGCTGGTGTTGGACCTCTATGTGGTCTCTATATGGTGGTGTTGTAGGTTATAACGGTGAGAGTATAGTGGCAGCGTACATGTGTCCCTAATTTTAAAAGTGAGGGAACACCTGACCCTGTGATAGGAGTTAAACTTTATTTCTTGCTGGTGTGTATTTTAGAAGATGGTGAGGTGTGTGACCAAGGGAAACGTGGAGGGAGATATTGTATGTCGGCTAGTGGTGGGATATGAATGGAGCTACTTAGCCCTGTGTCTATGATATGTTAGACTGACAAATGTGTGACTACATTGTACTACACAATACAGTTCTGTTTTGCACACTGTATTATGTGGTAAAATGGGCGCATTTCCGTCCGAGAGGCTGGTAATATTTTCATGTACAGTAGGGTGGGCCCCCGAGATCAATTCCCCTGCGGGCCCCAGACCTCCCAGTCTGACACTGCGTCCACTCCACTGCTCATTTGTCCTGACTCTATGCCTCGTAGGCCCGGCCCTTTCGTTGGCCTCTGCTTACTCCAGTTGCTGCTTTTGACCACATCTCTCCTTTTAGCCACTAGGGGGCGCTGACGCGCTCGTTCCCATTGATTTAAAGGGCCAGCACGCGCCATTAAATTCTTTCCTAATCAATCACCTCAGTTCTTTGGTCTGTTAGTGACACCTCTCCAAACCCTATTGCCCAGTTGCTGGTGTCATTTGGATACACATTACCTCCGAATAAACAAACCCCAAAAAGATGTAGGAAACTAAATAATTCCAAGAATCCCAGATATACATGAAAAAGCAAAACAAAAACAAAAAATATGTGAATTTAAGACTCAACTTTTAATAAATATAATAAAACAAGGGAAACCTTACAAAAACAAATTAGAAGGTCCTATACAACGGGAGAGTGTGATAGTAAATGGGCAAAACGGATAACCTATATATACCCTACATAGACTGCCACACCCTATCCTACAAAACAGGGCGATCGCCCTGAAAAGGGCGTTCCTGCCAGGAACCTAACCCTACCATAAACTCACCCAAAGGCCATGTTCACACGGTGTATTTGCAGGGCATAATTACGGCCCGCAATTACGCCGTGTGACCGGGGGCGGGGCGGGAGCGGGGGACTGAGCAGGGGGCCGGCACTTCGCCGGCCCCTAGACTTGAATTGCCAGCGGCGCGTATACGCTGCTAGTAATTCACATGTCAATTATCTCCCCGCCCGGCGCTTCCCGGGCGGGGAGAGGAGACGTAAGCCTTAGTTCTCTATGAGAACTGTGAATTACCGTAATGAATGGGCCGTTTTCGGCCCGTAATTGGCGCACTTCGGCGCGTAATTACGGACCGAAATACGGCCTTACACTTAAATCCAACGTATCCCAATATGTTTCAATGCCCCATAACCATCACCTCAGGGGACAAATATAGGGAAGTATCAATGGGTAAGTCAAAAATAAACAAAAACTAAGAAAAGGACCAAAAAACTTTCTAAAAAGTTATTAGACACTTGGACCAAAGGAGTCTGATCTCTCCTGAACATATAGGAGTATGATGTCTCCTAAAGAAAAGACCACTCAAAGCCACATTTCTCAAAACACCTATAAGTATACGTGGACATGGGGGAATGAAGGACAAAAAGGTCCATTGTATGTAAAGCTCTATCTGCAAGTATTTAGGGTACTCTGTATAAAATATTGGTACAAAGGATCAACAGGGACTGAGATTAATAAGTTCAAACCTCGCCTAATAGAGGCGCATATCAACAGGGTATAAGCAAGTTGTAAACAAGACCAAAATGAATGTCCCATATATATGTACAGGGAGGATCCAAATGGTAATATGTAAGTACTAGTGTTGAGCGATTGCGTTGGCTATCGAGATCAATCGATAGTCGATAGTCGGCCGCTATCGATAAGGTTTTTCGATAGTGAGCATCGATTATGAGCGATTACCATTAAAGTCTATTGGATAGCAACTACACCTTCAGTATTACACCCAAACAAAGGGTGGAGAAGCTGAAATTAACATCCAAACAGTCAAATGGATACGTGCTACATCTTAGGCAACACACTTAGGTTATAAAAGTCACAGAAAAAAAGTCACAGACCATTCACTATCCCCGTCTTGTACCACAGCATGACCCGTAAACCTGCATCACCCACAAATGAACAAGTGCCAGAAGGCAGTATGATTTGAACCATCATCTTACTTGAACTGGACATTGAATATCCCGCCTGGAACGCAGCACGAGCCCCAAACCTGCATGACCCCCAGATTTAAAAACAGCCGGAAAAAGGAGTCTTTGAACCACCATTTTAGTTGAACTGGGCATTGACTATATCTGTCCTGTACCGCAGAATGACCATTAAACCTGTCCCGACCACCAGATTAAAAAGTGCCAGGAAAATGAGTCAGTAATGTCTGAATCTGTTATGTTTTCTTATAATACACGGTATTTTTTGCACCTTTTTAATTCACCTGTGGGGAATATAGAGTTGCTGTTTTAAGATTTTCGTAGATGCTGCGTCAATGAACAGTGCTGGGGTGCGCAAAGTCAAAAAACACGTAACTGTTTATGTTTTTATATAAAACTGTTTTTTTTTGCACCTTTCAATTCACCTGTGGTGAATATAGAATTGCTGTTTAAGATTTACGTAATGCTGCGTCAATGAACAGTACTGGGTGCGCAAAAGTCAAAAAACACGTAAATGTTATGTTTTGATATATTAAATGGTATTTTTTGCACCTTTCAATTCACCTGTGGTGAATATAGAATTGCTGTTTTTAAGATTACGTAGATTTGACTGCTGTCAATGAAACAGTATCTGGGTGCGCAAAAGTCAAAAAAACTGTAAATGTTATGTTTGGATTATAATAAATGTATTTTTTGCTCTTTCAATTGCACCATGTGTGATATAGATTTGCGTTTTAAGATTTACCGTAGATGCTTGCGTCAATGAACAGGACTGGGTGCGCAAAGTCAAAAAACACGTAACTGTTATGTTTTGGATATAATAAATCGGTATTTTTTGCACCTTTCATTCCCTGTGGTGAACTATAGAATTGATGTTTTAAGATTTTCGTAGATGCTGCGTCAATGAACAGTACTGGGTGAGCAAAAGTCAAAAAACACGTAAACTGTGATGTTTTCGTGAGATAAACGGTATTTTTGGCAACAAACAACCTGTGCTGACTACAAGATTGTGGATTGTTAATTAAGTGCAAGGTGGATATATAATCAGTCACAGGTGTAATGGTTAAAATTGAACACTATCTGAAAGGTATACTGATAATAAAAGTTGGAGTTTGAAGCTAAACAAAGAGAACCTGCAGTTATAGAAATGATGTTTATCCAATATGAAGTTCAGGCTGCCCAATATCCAGGAAATATTTCAATAGCAAACTGTATTAATAAAGATATTCCTCTACAATGTACTACACTAAGTCATTGGTGATGAACTTTATCCTATGTTCTTTATAGATAGAGCTTGTCTGTGTTCGCCCGCACGGGGGGGCCCCCCCCCCCCCCCCCCCCGTCTCCACAGCCGTGGTATTTACAGCGGTAAGATGCTGCTATTAAAATTCTCTAAGCTAACTCACATAAATTCTTCAAATCTCTAATCTAACTCAAAATTGGTCGGTTCCCAGCTAATAGTAGGGTTACTCTTGTGCAGAAATAGAATTAATTTCGCTGAGCTGTTTTGGACTCAGGGCTGAACGCAGGTCCTATCCCTATGAGACGCTGAGAAGAACTGAGGCTGAAACAGGAAACGCTGTTATGTAAAACGAACGGTCATTGTGATTTTTCAGCCATCGCAACATACACATCCCAGTCATGACGTCGCCACAACATGCTCACCCCTGCTCTATTCTGTATCTGATTTGCTGGCCGCCAAAATTACAGGAGCGCCGAAAAAGGCGCGATCTTAATAGATTTATGTCTCAGTGTTAACCTTAATTATCGACATGATCTGGAAATCGATAACATAAAAACCTTGCCGATTTCAACTTTGTCGATAAAAATCGCTCAACACTAGTAAGTACCCCAAAACAAGCACCACAAAAACAAGGCACAGATTGACACAGTTATAAGTCAAACATTATACAGCCAGAACCCCCTCCAAACCTCTCATGGGTCTTAACACGGTCCAGTGTCTCTGTGTCAAAGGTTCATAGGTGCAACACACCAAGCCTTGTTTCCCGGATGACGTTCCATGAATATTACCTCCCCTGCGCATTATTTACAGACTGCTTTTCTGTTACCTATTTTTCCTGCTACGTTCCTGATGTTGTCTTGTCTGCCACCTGCCCTGACATTGCTTGTGTCCCCACCATGTCTCTGCCTCTTCCTCCTGTACCTCTGTACCATGGCTGTTACCGCGAGGACCTACACCGGTTATAGCGATCTAGGGGTTTCCCGCAGCCAAGACAAACTAGCTTTGCAGCGGGCTGTGGCAAAGACCAGGGGCTAGAGAAGGGAAAATCGATTCTAACGTAGTGGAATTTGTTTAGAATTTCAGGAAAACTTCGATTCTGAACGAAGTTGAAGTTTGTGGTGATTTGCGGGGATCGAAGGGTTGGTTTTTTAATTGATTAAATGGCCGGCAAGCAAAATGGCGTAGACACGGGGCCAGAGAAGTCATAGGATGAAGAAAGGAGGACTCCCTCATATGACATGGGCAGGATGAAGCCATTCAGAGACCGGCAGGGATTTCTGTGATGTCACCGCACTATATAGTCGGACGCGAGCTGGCCTGCTCACATTCCTCTCACTGTGCGTGCTGCATGGCGCTGTTGCAGAGATATCCCACAAAGAAATTTGTTTTAACCAGCGGATTTTTGGTGGGTGTCACTGCTTTCTATCAGAGGGGACTGCTACTCTTACGTTATAATTTTGATTCAGTTTGTGGGGTATTGTAATTTATTTCAGTGTGCTGTTTGCACAATTCTGCGTCCCATATTACATTTTAATGCCATTTGGTCAGTTCTGGAAGCACATTGACTTTCCAAGGATGTCTAAGCCTGTTAGTTGCTTTTGTATTCAGTTAAAGAAATGGCGTTTTTTTTACAAGCCACATACAGTTAAATTTTTGCTGCTGATTTCTGGAGCGAAATTTATTTCGAGGGTTAATTAAGGTGTTTTGCTTTTGTAGTCAGTAAAATAAAATGGTGTTTTTAAACGCCAAAGACGAGGAAATTTTTCCTGGTGATTTCTGTAGCATAATTTATATCTGAAGGTTAATTAAGCATGTTTGTGCTATTGTAGTCAGTAAAATAAACTGTGTTTTAAAACGCCAAAGACGAGGAAATTTTTCTGGTGATCTCTTGTAGCAGAATTTATTCGCGAGGGTTAACTTAAGCATTGTTTGTGCTTTTGTAGTCAGTTAAAAGAAACAGCGAGTTTTTACAAAGCAACATACCAGTAATTTTTTGCTGCTGATTTCTGTAGAATTATTTAACTCCGTGGGTTAATTAAGCGTGTTTGTGCTTTTGCATGTCAGTAAAAGAAACAGCGTTTTTACAGCCAAATACCAGGTTTAATTTTTTGCTGTTGAATTTCGTAGCATAATTTATTATTGTGGGTTAATTAAGCGTGTTAGTGTTTTGTAGTCGTAAAAGAAACGGCGTTTTTTACAAGCCACTACTAGTTACGTTTTTTGCTGTATGATTCAGTAGCGCAATATTCCGAGTGTTAATTAAGCGTGTTTGTGCTTTTGGTAGTCAGTAAATAAACGGTTGTTTTTAAACGGCAAGAGAGAAACATATTTCCTGGTGATTTCTGTAGCATAATTTATATCCGGAGGGTTAATTAAGCCTTTTTTGCCTTTTTATTATTCAGCAAAAATACGCGGGCATTTTTAACACGCACATACCAGTATCTTTTCCTGGTGATTTTCTGTAGCGCAATTTTTATCCAAGGGTTACCATGCCTGTTAGTGGGTTCATTTGAGTCGCAAATACAGTTTGTGTATTTATCATACAGATATCTTCATAAACTGTGTCTGTAAAATTATTGAATAAACAGTTGTCAGACAAAGAGGGGCAGGCTCTTTACATGCGGGTAGTGGCCAGTGCTAAAACATTCTGGAGCAGGCACAGGTCGCAGGCACAGTAAGGGGAAGTCACAGCAGGGGTCAGTTAGTAGTGAGGCAGAACTGCGGGGTGTCATCTAGCAGCCGTTGTAGTTGACAGCAACAAGGGTTCTGGACTTATGTTGATAGGTCACTATATATAGGAGTCTTGGGGTCTGCAGACCTTTTGGTCTGCCAGCATTGATTTAAGTGACTGCATTTTTGAACGAGACTATGAATTTTGACCGAATTATGGCTGACCGTGGGCAGATAGGGCAGAAAACGTATCTTTATAAGTAGCTAGGTTTTTCTTAATACCAGCTTTGTCACACATTGCTTAAATTTGCATATCTATCTTGCTGCCCTCTTCCTCACCAATTTCATACGCCCCGTCATGCCTCCAAACAAATCACTCTATCCACATTTAGCTCCTATCTCCTTCACCTGCTACCATGCTCGCATCTCATTGCATACTTACTTATTTTACCCCAACCCAAACCTTCTCTTGCCCAAAATAGGGGGGGTGCTGCGCAAACATCGCCTCATATTCATAGTGAACCATCTGCAATCACTTTTCATTCTCTGCTTCTTGTGCAGGAGGACATCTCTCCCAACCCGGTCCACCTTCCTTTACTGCTCAATCCACCACTTTCTCCCACAGAAACCCTGCTAACCTGCGTTAATATGTTGTGTACGTCTTTTTCCTCTCCAGTTAAATGTGCTTTGCGGAACGCCCGTATCCGTCTGTAATAATCACTACTGTCCATGACTGTTACTTCTAACTCGCCATTCTGCAGCGCATGTTCCAGGTGCCTGAGGCGTCTGTGGAGAAAGTCAAGCTACTGCAGACTTTCTCCACTACATATCATGCTCAGGATCTACCACAAAGCCCTTCACTGTGCCAAAACAAAAATAATTTCACCTCCTTCATCTCACATTTACTCACCAACCAAAACGTGACTGTTTGGACACCTTTCCACCTCACTTCCTCAGGCCAAAGTCAGACCCCTGGTACATTGTCCTCTGTGCTGAAGAACCTGGCCCTTTCACTTCAAAAGACAAAATTTTCAGCTCGGCAAAACATCACATCAAAATCCCAATTAAACACCCATCCTGTCCTTCCCCACACATCCTTAATCTGCTCCTCAGCTTGACACGACTTCAGAAGAAGAAGTGTCCAGGCTTCTCTCCTGTCTGCTTCACCCCCACCCACTGCTAAGTGGACCCCATGCCCTCCCACCTTGTGCAGTCATTTCTCACGCTGGTCCTCTCTCACCTCACTACAATCTGTAACCTCTCTCTCTCCACTGGGATTTCCACTCCATCTCCTATTAAACTCGCTGTTATAACTACCCTTACTTAAAAAGCCCATCTCTGGACCCTCTGCGCCGCCATCTACCGACCAGTCTCTAACCTGCCCTTCATCTCCAAACTCCTGAACGTCTGGTTCTCTACTTCTGGCCTGATCCGCTATTATCTCTGCTCTAACTCTCTTTCTAGACTCTGCAATCCGGTTTCCGCTATCTTACACTCCCACAGAAACTGCTCTTTCTAAAGTTTCAAATGATCTCCTGTCAGCAAAATTCGCAGGGGTAAGTACTCATTGCTGCTTCTTATGGATCTCTATGCAGCATTTAACACTGTTTGATCACCACCTCCTCCTCAACATGCTCCGGCGCCATTCGGTATCCAGGACACCGCTCTCTCTTGGTGTGGATTCTCTTTCCTTACCTCTTGACGCTCCTTCAGTGTATTATTTTCCGGTTCTACCTCCTCTCTTTCCCTCTTGCTGTCGGGGTTCCTCAGGGTCCGTTCTTGGTCTCTCTCTCTTTTCACTCTACTCAGCCCCCACTTGGACAAACCATCAGTAAAATTTGGCTTTCCAGTACCATCTCAACGCTGATAACACTCAACTATACACTTCGCCCTGAGGACATCACTCCTGCCCTGCTACAAAAACAACCAGTGATTGTCTGTCCGCTGTTCTGGACATCATGTCCTATCTCTATATCCACCTATACCCACTAAAACTGTACTTCTATGTCATCCACCATCTACTAACCGACCTCACCTTGCTATTTCTCTCTCCATTGTTCGGCACACCATACACTCTAGGCAGCTGGCACGGCTTGTTGGGGGTTATTACTAGACTCTGGATTGACCTTTTACCCCTATATCCAATCCCTTGCCCGTCCTTGTCACTGCACTCAAAAAAACATTCTCCAGAATACGTCCATTTCTCAATGTGGAAACTACTCAAACTCATTGTTGCTCTTATTCATTCTGTCTCGGAATACTGTAACTCATACTTGTTGGTCTTCCTCTGCTGTAAACTTCCCCTCTCCAATTGTCCTGAATGCAGCAGCAGGCTTTCGTCTTTCTTTCCAGCCGCTTTACTGATGCTCTACCTGTGTCTGTCTCTGTACTGGCTGCCTATTCATTACAGAATACAATATAAAACTCATCCACTCTCTCAATAAGGCTCTCCACAGTGCTGACCATACATACTCCTCCCTTATCTCTGTCTACCACCCTACCGCCTCTCTCCACTATGCTTACTGATCTAAGACTACACACCTCACTCATCACGAACCTCCCAATGCCCGTCTCAAGATTTTGCACGTATTGCACCAGTTCTCTGGAAACATGTTACCCCATGTGTTCCAGGCACACTCAAACCCTCACCAGTTTTAAGTGCTCTCTGAAAAAACTCATTCTCTTTAGACAGCATATCAAGATCCCTAATGTCTAACCCCCCAAAATTCTGTCCAGGATTCGTCACTTCTGCACTTTGGCACCACAGGCACTTATCTGTATTTCGAAGTATGGTTGGATGGCGGGTTCATCCACATTTTATGTATACATAAACCCATATTTATGTTAACATGGCTGTCCATTGTAAACTAAGCACTTGTCACCTTTGTTTCACCCATTCACCTATAGATTGTAAGCTTTGCAAGCAGGGCCTCACACCTCGTGTCTCATTAGTCAGTAGCTTTTTAGTAATGAATGTTGGTTTGTCTGTGGCTTTACTTCCTCTGATATTGTAAACGTGTGACGGAATATGTTGGGCTATATTTATAAAGATTATTATTTTTTATGCATTTTTATTTATAGGTCATCCACTCTCCTCACAGATGACATCTGACAACCCCAGCCAGGAATCTGTGGGATCGTTAGACACAACCTTAGTTGGCATGTGGCAAGGGAGTGGGTCAGCGGCCTCATCTGTCCTCAACCCGCCTTGTACCATCGGTTCCCTCAGCCAGAGATCTACTATGTGGTTGGGATCAGCGCCACTATACACGAGGGTTGAACAATTGAGGACAGTCAGCAGCTACTTGGCAGCGGAAGAAGTGGGGCCGACATCCCCTTGGCTCCTTGCTAGTAGGCTGGCAAACAAGTATGGATATGGAGTAGTGGCATGGAGGTCATGTTGTGAGGGGTCAGCCTCTGACATTACCTAGACACGTGAGGAGGACAGCAGTTGAAGATCCCAAACAATAATCGATGATGATGAAGCCGACGAACTTGGGAGCAGGTGATGCAAGGGCTTCATATCGCCAGGAGAAGAGGGTACCAGCTTGCACGTCAGCAGCAGCGCAGCCAGCAAGTGGGTAGTGTGGCCGTGAGTCAGCAGGGTAGCAGCAGTGCGTGGTCGGGTGAGTCAGCAGGGTAGCAGCAGTGCGTGGTCGGGAGCCAAACGGCCACGGGGTAGAAAACCCGCTTCGCAGGTCCAAGAATAGTAAGCGGCACAGGGGATCAGTGGAGGCAGCGGCGCGTAGTCAGTCTATAGTGCGGAGAAGTTGGGCGATAAAATCAGTACTCGGGGGCCGGGGGTTTGGTTGTCAGTTCTTACTAAGACACTCGGAGGAGGCCTTAATATGGGTTAGGTAGAATCTGTGGGCCAGAAAGTGAAAGGGTGGCTTGGGAAGCTAAACGTTGGCACCACGGCCCTGCGTCAAAACACATGCACTTCACATCCGGTGGCCTGGGAAGAACGTGGCTCAGATGTGGTGGTCCATCCTGGCCGCAAGCAGCGGCAGCGCCCTGTGGCACGCATGCCATTTCAGCAGGTCAAGGCTCTCACACCTCTGAGAAGGGAGCTGTTTCTCTTTGCATCACAATCTCCCGGTCCAGATAATCCCTGTCCTCATACTCATGGCGGCAGCAAGTCGTTCAACAAGCCAATTGCAAGAGGACAAACAGTTGTATGGTCCAACATCCTAAGGTGCAGAAGCTGACCCGTGCTCTGTCAGAGATATTCGGTACTGCAGTCCCCTCCTTTTCAAATGGTGGAACTCTGTACCATACAGAGAATGATATGTCCTGTTGCCGGGCGAGGTGAAGAGTTATAAGCCGTAATTTATTTTTCCAAAAAAGGCGATACCAGCCCTTCACAAATATGTAGAACTGAAGTGGGGCAGTCCTTGAGCTTACTCGGTTTGTTCCAACGTGCCACAGCAGCGCGGACGTGTGGAGCTGGTGACTACGTCAGGGAACAGTACATGTCTTTACGGGCCCACTGGGTGAATGTGCTTCTGCCCAGCCACGCCAACAACTTGGACAGGAGACTGCCTTTCTCTCACTTAGTCAAACTGCTGCTCCTGCCGCAAATGTCCGCCTCCCATATCCTCCACCACCACCAACATATCAGCCTCCACATGTGCTGCTCCTTCATACCACATTTGTAGGGAACAGCGTTGTCATTGCAGTTCTACTCTGGCTTGCCTCGCGCGGATACGAATTCACACAGGGGAGGAAACTTCTCCGGCGTTATGCAGCAAGAAACGAATGTGTGGCTTTCTCCGCGCAACGCAAATAGGAAAACCATGGTAACGGTCAATGGGAAGAAACATGTGTTGTCGTGCTGCACTGAGGAGGGATGAACCAATGCACCTGCATGGCACCACATGTTCAATCTGGTGTGAAAAGGTTCCTGAAGTCTTTCCACCAATCTTACAGAAGATTCTGAAAATGGCCAGGAAACTGTGGATGCACTTCATCCGATTTACTAAAAGCCAGGCACATCATCCTCGATGTTGCCGCGGCAGGAACGGACCTCCCCCAACACACTATGATATGCGATGTTTTCCACCCGTTGGAATTCTACCCTGCATTGTTGGGAGCCGACTGTATGAAACAGGATAATGGCCATTAATGATTTTTTGTATGATCCCAGGGCGGACAGGGAGTACTCCCTGTGTAACTTTGATGTCAGTCAGTGACAGTTCATGCGTGACACCTGCCGTTTGCTGAGGCCGTTTGAGGAGGCGACGTTATTTGTCAGTTCCCAGGACTACAGGATGAATAACGTCATTCCACTGCTTCATGTCCTGGAGCAGATGCTGCAAAAATCTGTCTGGGCAGGGGGGGAATGGAGACGTGGCGGACTACATCTCGTAGGCACATGAGTCTGGTGGGCACTGAACTGTGAGGAGGAGGAGGACATTGAAACAAAAAGCATGTATGGTGAAATTAGTTGTTTTTCTACCCTGGTGAAGGAGAGGATGAGCAGGAGCCAGCTGGAGGAGGTAGATGGAGATGAGGAAGTTGAGGCAGATGACCCCCTCAAGCACCGGTGTCAGTATACAGTGGAGATGGATGGCAGGGAGTCCCTCAGAGTCACTTGCGCACATGGCCCACAGCATGCTGATATGCCTGGCTAGTGACTAGAAATTCGTTTCGTTCACCGCCGAATTTCCCGGCAAAAAATAACTTCGTCCCGAATTACTTTGGCACGAATCACGTTTAAAAAAACAGCTATTTCCAGGCATGCACAGAGCCTGCAGAGTGCTGTAGATGTTGTGCTTGCTTATATATGCAGAGGCGAGCTTGGTTGTCTTCATACAATGTTGTGTTTTGTATGACACGCACATGACTGCGACGCTCTTAGAATCGCTTCATTAAACTTCCCTGGGCACTTAAGAGGGGCAAAATGACAAAAATGAGGGGGAATGTAGCTGATAAAGTATGCGATGAGACAGCTGGAAAAACAATGGCTGAGGCATCGTGGCAAAAATCAGTGACAGTAGTGTGAAGGGGACGGCGCGGCACAGCCATAGCAGCATGAGGTCAGAGAGTGCACCAATGAAATTCTGAGGTGGCAAAAACAGGAGTAGGCCACAGAGTGAACAATGATACACAGTGTTAGGTCACGGCAGCAGCCATAGCGCAGCATGAGTCAGACAGTGGCAACAATGACACAGTGTGTAGGTCACGGCAGCAGCCACAGCAAGCAGCATGAGGTCAGACAGTGGCACAAATGACACAAGTGTTGTAGGTCTCGGCAGCAGCAGCATGAGGTCAGCCAGTGCACAATGAACAGTGTGTAGGTCACGGCAGCAGCGAGCATGAGGTCAGGACAGTGGCACTAGGACACTGTGTGTAGGTCACGGAACAGCAGCATCATGAGGTAGGCAGTGGCACAATGAACAGTGTGTAGGTAACTTGGTTGGCAGCATGAGGCCAGGCAGTGACGGCACAATGCATTCTGGAGGTGGCAAAAAAAAAAACAGGAGTAGGCCAAGAGTGGGACAATGGACCAGTGTGTAGGTCACGGCAGCAGCCACAGGATGCGCATGGGTCAGACAGTGGACAATGAACAGTGTGTAGGTCACGGCAGCAGCCACTGGAACAGCATGAGTCAGACAGTGGCACATTCACATTCTGGAGGTGGCAAAAAACAGGAGTAGGCCACAGAGTGGAACAATGACCACAGTGTCGTAGGTCCACCGGCAGCAGCAGATGAGTCAGACAGTGGCACAATGACACAGTGTGGCTAGGTCACGGCAGCAGCCACAGAGCCAGCATGAGGTCAGACAGTGGCACAATGAAAGAGGGGTGTTAGGTCACGGCAGCAACCACAGCAGCTAGCATGAGGTCAGACTGTCGGCACAATGCATTCTGGAGGTGCAAAAAAGAAGGAGTAGGACACAGAGTGGACAAATGACACAGGTGTAGGTCACGGCAGCAGCCACAGGAACAGCATGGAGGTCAGACAGTGGCCCAATGACACAGTGTGTTGTTCACGGCAGCAAGCCACAGCTGCAGCATGAGGTCGACAGTGGCACAATTGACCAGTTGTAGGTCACTAGGCAGCAGCAGCATGAGGTCAGGCAGTGGCACAATGGACACAGTGTGTAGGTCACGGCAGCAGCATGAGGTTCAGGCAGTGGCCACATGACATCTGGAGGTGGCAACAAAACAGGAGTAGGCAACAGAGGGGACAATGACACGTGTGTAGGTCTCGGCAGCCAGCCACTGGTGAGCAGCATGAGGTCAGACAGTTGAACAATCACTTTCTGGAGGTGGCAAAACAGGGACGGAGTAGGCCACGGTGGGGACATGACCACAGTGTGTAGGGGTCACGGCAGCAGACCAAGGGAGCAGCATGAGGTCAGACAATGGCACAAATCACATTCTGGAGGTGGCAAAAAAACGGAGTAGGCCACAGAGTGGGACAATGACACATGTTGTAGGTAACGGCAGCACGCCACAGGAGCAGCATGAGGTCAGGACAGTGGCACTATGACAAAGTGTGTAGAGTCACCTGGCAAGCAGCAGCATGAGGTCAGACGTTGGCACAATGACACAGTGTGTAGGTGTACACGGCAGCAGCTTAGCATGAGTCAGGACTTTGGCACAATGACACAGTGTGGTAGGTGTCACAGCAGCAGCCACTTAGCAGCAGTTATGAGGTCAGGCAGTGGCCACAATGACACAGTGTGTAGGTCACGGCAGCAGCCACAGCAGCAGCATGAGGTCAGACAGTGGCACAATGACCAAGTGTGTAGGGTCAAGGCAGCAGGGCCAACAGCAGCAGCATGAGGTCAGACAGTGGCACAATGACATTTTGGATGGTGGCAAAAACAGGACGTGAGGCCACAGATGGGGGACAATGACACAGTTGTGGAGGTCACGGCAGCATGCTCACTCGCAGCAACAGCATGAGGTCCAGCTAGTGGCACCAGTATGACAATCTCTGTGTGGAGGGTGGTGGCAATAACTAGTCACTGAGTAAAGATGGTTGTGGCAGATGGAGAAACTGTCAGCAGATGTGTTGGCATCGGCTGGGGGTGGCGGCATCAGTTTAGTTGGCTGAGGCAGGTAGGTTTGAACCCAGACTCAGTTCTCACAGTTTGGGTGAGGCGCATTGGTGATGTTGTCTGCGCCTAAGCCATTGGTGTGTTGGAAATCCTGGCGATCCAAGTGATTTCATCTGACAAGGTCAGTCGTTCCACATTTACCCGTGGACAAAGCCGGTTCTCCTTGGCTAACGATGGCCCCCGCGCTGAACCACTACCGCTTGATGCCACCACTACTTGGCGAGGCAGGGGACAGCTTCTCCACTGCAAACTCGGCAAGTTGCGGCCACACATCCAGTTTGTGCTCGCCAGTATAGTCCGCGGATTTTCTTCTAAATATGGGGTGGCAGAGTGCTGTCCAAGTAAGGGCACACCTGTTGGTTCAGGGACTGCTCAGGTCTCGCTCGCTGTGCTGCTGGCGACCTACCCCTCCTCACTAAGGCGGGTTGTGTGAAGCTGCTCATCAGTGACTCCAGACTTAGGTATTGCTGATGGAGCTGGTACTGCTCCTACCCCCCACCTTCCCCACGCCGCCGCTGGCAGTAGTACGTGAGTGCTGAGAACCCCCCGGTCAGACCTGTCAGCAGAGAGGGACGATGCCACACATAGGCAGCGGCGCGAACTGAATTACGGAGGATTTCCACTTTAGTATTTGAGTTTGTTCCGCCCTGTCTCCAATAGCTGGGATGAAAATGGCTCCCATTTTGGCGTGGTAGCTGAGGGTCCAATAGGGTGGAGAGCAGAAGTCATCCCTGTCTGCCGGATGTGACTATTCGGACTGGTCAATAGCCCAGGCAACATAATCATGCTGAGGGCCATCGGCTCAATGACTCCGAGGGGCTCGCCCTGCCTCCATTTGTCCACTGTTATACTGCCACGGTGCTTGGGGGTTATCTGCTGGTCTTCCTCATCTCCATACACTCCTCCAGCTGCTCCCTGCTCCTCCTCTCTTGTCACCTGGGTAAGAAAATCCACTGTAATTTCACCAGACAATGCTTGTCTGCCAATGGTCCTCCTCTCCTTTCCTCCATTTCAGGCCCCACCTCAGGACTGCATGTGGCCACTGAGATGTAAGTAGCCACGTCTCCAGTTTCCCTCTGCCCGCACAGATTTTTCAGCATCTGTTCCATGACTTGAAGTCAGGGTAGATGGCCGTTTTTCATCCCATAGTTCCTGGCGTATGGACAAATAACCGTGCCCTCCTCGAATGGCGTCAACAAACGGCCAGGTGTCACGGCATGAAGCTGCCACTGGCTGACATCAAAGTTACACGAGGGGAGTCTTTTGTTCTGCTGGATCATCAAAAAAATCGTTACATGGCACTTTCATCTGTTCATATGTCGGTCCAACATGTGCAGGCTGGAATTCAAACGGGTGGGGAAACATTCATTATCAGAGTGTGTTGAGGGGACTGGCCGTTCTGCCGCTGCAAACTCGGAGGAGGGTCGTTCCTGGCTTTGTACGAATGGATTAAAGTGCATGCACAGTTGTCCTGGCCATTTTCAGAATCTGCCTGAAGATTCGGTGGAAGACTTTCAGGATCCTTTTCAAACCAGATTTGTACACTTGCGCAATTGCAGGGCGCATGGACATCCCTCCTCGGTGCTGCGTGGACCCATGTTCCTCACTAGTGTCCGATCACCATGGTTCCGATTTGCAGTTGGCGCGAGAAAGCCCAACATCGATTTCTTGCTGCATGACGCGGAGCAGATCCTCCATGTTGTGACTTCGTTCACGAGGCAAAGCCAGTGAGAACTGGTGACATCGCTGTGCTACACATGTGGTAGATGGTAGCGAGTATTGTGGAGGCTGTGAGATGGTGGTGGTGGTGGAGGAGGAGGAGGCGGACACATTGGGCGCTGTGCAGCCAATTTGACAACGTGGAGGATGGAATAGCGGGTACTCCTGTCCAATTGTTGGTGTGCCTGGGCGGAAGCACATTATCCAGTGGGCCTTTTTAGAAGGGACTTGTACTGGCTCTGACCGTAGTTACAGCTCAGACGTTCCTCGCTGCCGTTGCACCTCTGGAAGCAAAACGATAAAGTTAAGGACTGGCCCACCTTCTGTTATACATTATTTATGAAGTGCTGGTACTGCCTTTTGGAAAAGAAGATTACGGCGTTGGAACTCTCCATCTCGGCTCGGCCACAAGCATTAGTACTCTTGATTGTTGTCAGAGTCCACCATTTGGGAAAGGGAGGGACAGCCAGTACAACAAACTTGGACAGGAGCACGGTCCAGCTGGTCTGCACCTTAGGATGTTTGGACGCATTTATGTTGTCTCCCTTGCAATAGCTTCGCTGAACGACCTGATGGCGCTCATTGAGTAGCGAGGAGCTAGGAGCATCTGGAACGGGAGATGTTGTCAAAGAGAAACAAGCTCACTTCGTCAGAGTGGGTTGGAGCCTTTGACTGGCTGCAATTGCATGGCGTGCACTGGGCGCTGCTGGTGCTGTTGCTGCGGCGGCAGGATTGGACCACCACATCTGAGCCCACGTTTCTCCCATGGCCAAGGATCGGTGACGCTGCATGTGTTGACGCAGGGCCTTGGTGCCAACATTAGCTCCCTGGCCACGCTTCACTTTCTGCTTACAGAGATCTTACATATACCCAGATCGGCTCCTCGGTGTCTTAGCAAGAATCTGGCCACACCACCGGTATCGGATGTTATACGCCAACGCTCCGCCACTGAGTGGACTACTGCCGCCGCTTGCTCGCTGGAGCCCTGTGCCGCTACTTTTCTGGGGACCTGCGAGCGGGTTTTTTATCTGTGGCCGCGTGGCTCCCGACCTCACACTGCTGCGATCCTGCTGAACTCACGGCCACACGAGACCCTGCTTGCTGGCTTGCGCGCTGCCTTGACATGCAAGCTGACGCACCCTCTTCTCCTGACGAGGTGAAGCCTGCCTCACCCGGCTCACCAAGTTCGCGGTCGGCTACATCATAATCTATTTGTGTTTCATCGTCAATGCTGGTCCTCTCACGGTCTTGGTATGACAGAGGCTGACCCTCACAACATTGACCTGCCATGCCACTCTCAACCTCTATACTTTGCCGCCTACTGCAAGAAGCAAGGGGATATTGGCCCCATGTTCTTCGCTTGCCAAGTAGCTGCTGACTGCCCCTCCTCAAATTATTCATCTCGCTAGTATAGGGAAACTGAGCCCAGACCACATAGTAGATCTCTGGCTGAGGGAAACGGATGGGGACAGAGGCGGATTGAGGACAGTGGTGAGGGCCGCTGCCCGCTCCGGGCCATTGCCAAACTAAGGGTGTCTTGTGTCAGGACGGTTCACCGATCTTGGCTGGTGTTGTCAGATGTTCATTGTGGGAGGACGGGGATGACCTAGTCAACCAATCAAGAACATTGGGTTGCTAGTCAGTACAACGCCGCTAGATGACAGCGGCGGTTGTGGCCCTCACCGAGTGACCCTGCTGCGATGTCTCCTTGCTGTGCTGCGTCCTCCTGATACGAATGTTTGTGCCTCTGCCATCACAGGTGAAGAGCCTGACCTCTCTGTCTGACTTACTGTTTAGTTCTAAAATGTACAGACAACTGTTTGATGAAGATATCTGTATATGATAATACACACCCTGTAATTGACGCCGAATGAACCACTAAGAAGCTTGGGTTTGGGGTAACCCTTGGATATATATGAGCTCCACAAAATGGGCAGGAAAAATTGAATTGTATGTGCCGTTTAAAAACTTGTGTATTTTAAAAAAATTTAAAAAAGCAAAACAAGGTTTAAATTTAACCTTCGGATAGAATTATGCTACAAAATTTTCTTTTGTGGGGGGTGAAAACAAAGTTTCTTTTATGGTACAACAGCAGAACAACCTTAATTAAACCCAGATGAAAATTTGCGCAAAAAGAATTGACAGCCGGAAAAATACTAGGTTTGTAGCGTGTTACAATTTGCGTGTTTTTACGTAACAACAAGAGAAAAAATTGAAATTTAAAACCTACGTTTGTGTTAGCACAGGAAAATTGTATTTTTTGGCGGTAAAAAAGAGGTTTTTCTTGGAGTCACAACGCAGAGAACAAACGTTTAAATTTAAACCCCTGGATGAAAATTGCGCAAAAGAATTGAGCGCCGGAAATACTGCTTTGTAGCGTGTTGAAATTTGCGTGTTTTCACGAACACAACAAGGAAAAAAATTGAATTAAACCCTTCTTTGTGAATTATTGCTACAGGAAAAATTGTTTTTTTTGGCGGTGAAAAAAGCGTTTTTGGAGCCCAAAAAAGACAGAACAACGCTTAATTAACCCCCTGGATGAAAAATTGGCAAAGAATTGAGCGGGCCGGGAAACTACAGCTTTTTAGGTTTTACAATTGCGTTTTTTCTAGCACCAACAAAGAAAAAATTGAAATTAACCCTTTCGTTTGTAAATTATGCTACGGAAAATTTTATTTTTTTGGCGGGAAAAAGACTCTATTTTTGTCCCACAGCACAAAAACAAGTTAATTAACCCGGATTTTAAAATTGCGCAAAAGAATTGAGCAGCCGGAAAACTGTTTGTAGGTGTTACAATTGCGTTTTTCTAGCTAACAACAAAGAAAAAAATTTTTAAAAACCTTCTTTTGTGATTTTGCTACGGGAAAATTGTTTTTTTTGGGGGGTAAAAAAAGAGGGTTTTTCTTGGAGTCACAACAGCAGCAAACAAGCTTAATTTAAACCCCCTGGAGGTAAGTTGCGAAAAAGAATTGAGCACCGGAAACTTAGTTTGTAGCGTGTTAAAAATTGGTGTTTTTACACTACACAACAAGAGAAAAAATTGAAATTCCCCTTCGTTGTGAATTATGCAAAAGGGAAAATTGTATTTTTGGTGGTGAAAAAGACGGTTTCTTGGAGTCACAACAGCACAGAAAACCCTTTAAATTTAAACCCCCGGGATGTAAATTGCGAAAAAGATTGAGCAGCCGGAAACACTAGCTTTGTAGTGTGTTACTTTTGCGTTTTTTCTACGCTACAAAAAAGAGAAAACATTGTAATTCCCTTGCTTGTGAATTATGTTTAAGGGGAAAATTTTATTTTTTGGGGGTTTAAAAAACGGTCTATTTTTTGTCACCACGCACAAAAACAACGCTTAAATTAAACCCTCTGGAGGTAAATTGCGCAAAAGAATTGAGCGCCGGGAAACTACTAGCTTTGTGTGGTTTAAAAATTGCGTGTTTTTACGTCACAAAAAGAAAAAAAAAATTGTAAAAACCTTGTTTGTGAATTATGCTACGGAAAAAATTGTATTTTTTTTGGGGCGGGAAAAAGGGGTTTCGGGAGTCAAAAAAACCCCCAGAAAAAAGTTAAAAAACCCCCTGGATGTAAATTGCGCAAAAAAATTGGCACCGGAAAAACTACTTTGTAGCGTGTTACAATTGCGTTTTTCTCGCTACACCAAGAGAAAACTTGTAATTAACCTTCGTTTGGGGTAAATTTTTGTACGGGAAAATTTTTATTTTTGGCGGTTAAAAAGAGGGTTTAATTTTTGTCACCACGCACAAAAAAAAAACGTTTAATTAACCTTTGAGTAAATTTGCGCAAAAATTGAGAGCCCGGAAATTTGTTTTGTAGTGTGTTACAATTGCGTGTTTTTCCTCCCAAAACAAAGAGAAAAAAATTGTAATTAACCCTTCGTTTGTGAATTTATGTACGGGAAAAAATTTGTTTTTTTGGCGGTGAAAAAGAGGTTTCTTGGAGTCACAACAGCAGAGAAAACGCTTAATTAAAACCCCTGGATGTAAATTGCGAAAAAGAATTGAGCCCCCCGGAAAAACTAGTTTTGTAGGTGTTACAATTGGTGTTTTCTACGCTACACAACAAGAGAAAAAATAGAAATTTTAACCTTTCGTTTGTGTTTTATGTACGGGAAAAATTTATTTTTTGGGGGGTGAAAAAGACGGTCTTTTTTTGTCCCCCAAACCCCAAAAAAAACAACGTTTAATTAACCCCGGGATGAAAAATTGCGCAAAAAAATTGAGCAGCCTAAATACTGCTTTGTTGCTGTTACAATTGCGGGTTTTTACGCTAACAAAAAGAAAAAAATTTTTAAATTTAAACCCTTTTTTTGTGATTTTTGCAAAGGGAAAAAATTGTTTTTTTGGCGGGGGAAAAAGACGGTTTCTTGGAGTCAAAACAGCAGCAAAACAACGCTTAATTAACCCCTGGATGAAATTGCGCAAAAAATTGAGCAGCAGGAAACAAATAGCTTTGTAGCGTGTTAAAAAATTGCTGTTTTCTACGCTACACAACAAGAAAAAAATTGTAATTAACCTTCGCTTGTGAATTATGTGGAAAATTTTATTTTTTGGGGTTTAAAAAAAGACGGTCTATTTTTGTCCCCCACAGCACAAAAAAAACCCTTAAATTAAACCTCGGGAGGAAATTTCGCAAAAGAATGGGGGGGCCGGAAATACTAGCTTGGAGTGTGTTACAATTGGTGTTTTCTAGTACCAACAAAGAAAAAAGTTGTTTAACCTTCGTTTGTGAATTATGCTACAGGAAAATTGTATTTTTTGGGGTGAAAAAGACGGTTTTTTTGGGAGTCACAACGCAGGAAAACAAGTTTAATTTAAAACCCCCTGGATGTAAATTGCGCAAAAGAAATGAGCACCAAAAATAAAGGGGGATTTGTATTAAAAAAACGCTGTTTCTTTTCCCAATGAATACAACAGGAACGGCTTAGATCCCCCTTGGGATATTCAATTGCTGTGAGCAATGTATTAACATGTATATGCCTGGATTCGACCCATACACCAAAAAATCAGAAATAGAACATTTTAAAGAAGCAGTCTCTGAACAAACTTTGAATCCCACAAAAAACCGTTAAAAATCATTTTTTTAGTAACAATCAGCCGCGGGCGCCCTTCCTGACAGTAAGTGAGAGGGTATGAGCTCCCGCATCGCGCCCGGAAATTTATAGTGCGGGGGCGTCACAGAAACCCGCCGTCTCTGATTGGGTTCATTCGCACTGTCAGAGGCTATGCCCTTCTTCCTCCCAAGTGCTTTGCCCCATGAGCGCCATGTGCTCGCAGCTATTTTATCAATCAAAAGCACACTTGTTCTCCGAAGTAAACCCCCAAAACTTCGACCGTCAGAACCCAAGTTTTTCCCGAAAATTTCTAAACGAATTCCACTTCGTTAGAATCAATTCGCCCATCTCTAGTGACAATCTGTGAAGAGAAGAAACGAAGAACTACATTCTTCAAAAAATTACATTACTGGTTTATGGCAATGACGGGACCCAACCTGAAAGGAAAACTGTGATTAGTGATAGCAGGTTTTATATTAAAAGTGTTTAAAGTTTATAATTATAATTAGAGATGGGCGAATCGATTCTAAGGAAGTGGAATTCGTTTAGAATTTGAGGAAAACTTTGGTTCTGCACGAAGTCAAAGTTTGGGGTAATTCGCGGGAATGAAGCATGTTTTTTATTACTAAAATGGCCGCAAGCACATGACATGACATGGGGCAGAGAACGCTGGGAGGAAGAAAGGAACACCCTCAATGACATGTGCAGACATGAAGCCAATCAGCGACCGGCAGGCTTCTTTGATGTCACAGCACTATAAATAAGGAAGGCACGCTCTCTCCTCACAGTTCTCTCGTTGTGTCCTGACATAAGCGTCCGTCTGCTGCTGCATAGCTCTCACTCAAAGCAAATTGCTTTTATCAGCGATTGATGAGGGGGGGAGGGGCAGGACCACCCGAAGTCTGTCAGTTGCTCACCAGCGTTCTGTATCTGCTGATCCATTCTGAAAGAAACTGCTTTCATCAGAGACTGCTCCTCTTCCGTTACCATGTTGTTTTAGTTTGTGGGTATTCTCAAATTTAAAATCCAGGGGGGGTCTAATTCTGCCCCTTATACATTTAAATTTCACCTGTTCATTTCAGTAGGGAATTTCATATCCAAGGATTTCTCAAGCCTGTTACTGGTCCATTTGGAGTCAAATAAAGTGTGTTTTTTACCCCCATATATACATCTGAATTTCATCTGGTCATTTCTGGAGCACATTTAATATCCAAGGGTTAATTAAACCTGTTAGTGGTTGTATTTATAGTAAAATACAGCGTGTTTTTCACCGCCATATACGACTAAATTTCTCCCGGTCATTTCTGGAGCGCATTTCATTTCCAAGAGTTAAATAAGCCTGTTGTTAGTGGTTGTATTTGTAGTAAAATACAGCGTGGTTTTCACCCCCATATACAAATAAATTGTTTTCTGGTCATTTCTGGAGTGCATTTAATACCCAAAGGGGGTTAATTAACCCTTTGGGTTAGTAGTTTTATAGGGAAATAAAATACGCTATTTTTCACCCCTTTACTAAAAAAAATTTATTGTCCATTTCTAGAGCGCATTTATACCAAGGGAAAATTAAGGCCCTTTGTTAGGGGGTGATTTGATAAAATACGGGTATTTTTCCCCCCCAATCACAAATTTTCTTCTGGCATTTTATGCAATTTAATATCCAAGGGTTAATTAAGTTTTAGTGGGTTTTTTGGGGAAATACAGGGGTGCTATTTATTTTCCCATTATATCCCTCAATTTCACTATTTTTTTTTTTTTGTGGGTTATTTAATACCCCAAGGGTTAATTTTTCCTCTTGTTTTGGGGGTTTTTTGGGAGTGAAAAACGGGTGTGTGTTTTTTCGCCACATACACCCTGATCCCCATCAATTAAAAACCGGGGGGGTATTTTAATCTGGGCCCAAGAGATAATTTTTCACTTTTTGTGGGGAATTCTGTACAAACCTGTTTGTGTTTTCGCCCTACATACATCTAAAATCCAGTCTCTTGGGATATTGCTATTTTGGCAAACATTAATTTTTTCTTTTTTTGTGGTGATTCTGTTAACTTCTGATACTGTAGAGCCCCCCCAAAAGAGGGAGAGGGGGTCCCCTCAAAATTTTGCATTGTTCCTCATTTTGCCATTCGTTTGATCTGTCAGTGTCCGCTTTCAGTTAGTCAATAATCCATCATTGCTAGGCTATGTCCACACTGCATAAGAAAAACGATCGCCGGCGCTTTTCGTTTTTTAAAAGCGCCGCAGATACGATCGTTAGTGCGGTCCCATAAGCCGGGAATAGAAAAACAGTTGCTGTCTACACAGCTCGTTTTTTTCTTGCCCAATTTTGGCAGCGGCGTATTATACAACATGTTGTTAATACGCCCGGTGCTTTCGTCTTCTTGATTTTTTCCAAATAATAAAATTTTAAAGGGGGGCGTCGGGAAAACGAGAAGCGACCGCGGCTTTTGCACAAAGTGTGACAAAAGCCGCGGGCCGCATCAAGAAAAAAAGGGGCCCCTTCGGGGGCGTTTTTTGTCGTGCAGTGTAACAAAACCCTAAAGCCAAAAAGAAACAGGAGTTGAACCCAAAAATAAGTAAATGGAGTATTTGCATGTGTTCTATGTTTTGTATGCACTCCACAGATTAAAAGAAGGGGAAAACCAAACATAGTGGCAATGTCATAGAGTGGTGGAGGGTGGAAACAGCATTAGAAAAACACAGAGTGGTCGACTGAGAGAGTGGTCAGTTGGCAGCAGCGTGAGGAGACTTGAGCGGTGAAGTGGCAGCAGCATCAGAAGGCTACATAATAGCCCAGTGAAGAGTGGGGAGGTGGGTGGCAGTACCAGTCCCTGGTAAAGATGGAGGGTGGTAGAAGGAGCAGCTGGCAGCAGATGTGTGGAAACAGGCGGGTGGCAGCATCAGAATAGTAGCTGAGGCAGGTAGCCAAAAGAATACAGGGTTCGGGGTCTGCTCCAGGTGCTGCTGCTGGTGGGTACCTAAATCACTAGGAAGTGAAGAAAGCTGCTCATCGACAACTCCAGACTCAGGTTGCTGCTGATGGAGCTGGTACTGCTCGTAACCCCCCATCCACCCACAGCAGCCGTGGCAGTGGTACATGATCGTTGATGAACCCACCCGGTCAGACCTGCTATATAGAGGATGGACCATGGTGTAGATAGGCAGCAGCCATCTGACTTCATAGGATGTCTCTATAGTAGTTGAGTTTGTCCTCCGTCCTGGCAGGTGAAAAAATGCCCCCATTTGGGACCGGTAAAGAGGGTCCAAGAGGGTGGAGAGCCAGAAGTCATCCCACTGCCGGATGGTGACAATTCAGCTGTCACTAGCCAGGCAAATCAGCATGCAGCGGGCCATCTGCACAAATGACTCTGAGGGACTCCCTGCCTCCACCTCCTCTGTATACTGCCACGGTGTGTCTGGGTCATCTTCCTAATCCTCCGGTTGCTCCTGCTCCTCTCCTGTCACCTAAATAAAAAAAAAACACTCATTTCGCCAGACACTGCTTGTGCTCCAATGTCTTCCTCCTCCAGTTCAACCCCCACTGGACTCATGTGGCCTTGAGATGTAACCATGTCTCCAGTCCCCTGACCAGACAGATTTTGCAGCATCTGTTCCAGGACATGAAGCAGTGGAATAACGTTATTCATTCCGTAGTCCTGGCGACTGATAAATAACGTGTCCTCCTCAAAGGGCCTGAGCAAACGGCAGGTGTCACGGGTGAGCTGCCACTGGCTGACATCAAAATTACACAGGGGAATACTCCTGTCCACTTTGATTATCAAAAAATCATTAATGACCTTTCTCTGTTCATCAATTTCCCCATGTACATCAATTTCCCCGTTAATATAATTATTCCTGTTCATCAATTTTCCCCTGTTCATCAATTTCCCCCTGCTAATATATTTCTTCCTGTTCATCAATTTATTTTTTTCCCTGTTTATAATTTTTCTGTTCTGTTTAGCCATGTTCTCCTCCTCTGGTGTCTTCTCAAAAAACTGCCACACCGCCGAGTAGGTGATTTTACCACCAATGCTCCGTACTGACTGACTGTTACCGCCGCTGCCCCAGTGAGCACCCGTGCCGCTACTTTCTAGGACCTTCAAAGTGAGTGGTCTAAATCGTGGCCGTTTGGCTCCCAACCTCGCACTGCTGCCACCCTGCTGACTCCCGGCCACACTACCGACTTGCGGGCTGCGCCGCTCTCTTCTCCCAATGATAATGATGAAGCCCTTCTACACTCTTGGTCTGGGTCAGCTCATTGCATCACATGACTCTCAATACCACCTGTATGCTGATGACACCAAACTTTACATCTCCGGCCCAGACATTAACTCTCTACTGTCCAAGATTTCAGATTGTCTGTTATCCAAATCCTCCTTCTCCTCCCATCTCCTAAAACATAATGTAGAAAAAACTGAATGCTTCCAGGGCCGAGACAATGGGTAGTCGAGGGTAGGCGACCGCCTAGGGCGCCACTTCATCCCAGGCAGAAAAGGGGGCACAAGGAGGCATGGAGTGGGCTGAATTTTCCATTTGGGGGGCACTTTATGCCTTGTTTAACTAGGGCACCAGAATACCTTGTCCCAGCCTTGCTTGCTTCACCCGGCTCCCAAGTGCGATCGGCTACATCGATTAGTGTTTGCCTGTCACCGCCATCCTCCTCAACAGTGTCGCTGTACAGAGCCTGACCACTCGCAACATAACCCCCCATGCCACTCTCCTCATCACTACTTGCCCGCTTCTGCAAGAAGCAGCGGATGTCTTCCCCACCTCTTTGCTGCCCACTGTCCTCAAATA
Source organism: Phyllomedusa bahiana (assembly GCA_025379985.1). NCBI lineage: Eukaryota > Metazoa > Chordata > Amphibia > Anura > Hylidae > Phyllomedusa > Phyllomedusa bahiana. The sequence continues at coordinate 79,694 of JAODAL010001273.1, read as the reverse complement.
GTTTGTCCTCACTGTATAGTGGTGCAGAGGCCACAGCACATAGTAGTTCTCTGGCTGTGGGAAGCAAATGGGACAGAGGTGGGTTGAGGACAGGTAAGGGCCTCTGACCTGCTCCCGGGCCATGCCAACTAAGGGTTGCGTCTGACAAACCCACTGACTCTTGGCTAGGATGTCATCTGGGAGAAAGTGGATGGCCTAGACAACCATTTGAGAAGCGTTATCTTGGTGGTCAATACACGGCTGCTAGATGACAACAGAAGCTGTGGCCTCACAGTGTGACCCCTGCTGTGACGTCCCCTAACTGTTCTGCAAACTGTGCCAACTCCAGGAACCTACTTCTGTGTTCTTTGACGCTATCGTAGGATCTTAGCACTCAGCTCGTTTATTTCCAGCTGGCGCTACCATGACTTTATCAGGCTGCGTTCCCACTTCAGTTTTTTGGTCAGTTTTGCCCCGTAAGTGCCCAGGGAATTTTAGAGTGAAGCGATTCTAAGAGCGGCGGCTGTCATGTGTGTGTCATACTAAAACACAGCATTGTATTAAGACCAAACCATGCTCCCTATGCATATTTGAGCATGGCACAACGTTCTACAACACCCTACAGGCTCTCTGCAGCCTGGAAATAGCTGTTTTTTAAGGCAGTTCGCCACGAATACATTCGAGTCTAAACTAATTTTGACTGAGAATTCGGCGAACTCTGCGAATCGAATTTTTGAGAAATTCGCCCATATAATGTATCTAGATAAATACTGCAACATATAGATAGCAATAATGCTTTGTCACACTGCAGAATGTGCTGCTGTTATAGACCAGCCAGAATTGTTGTCTAGCAGAAAAAAAAACAGATACAAGAAATCTTAAGTTATTGATTACTCCTAAGTATGTTTTAATTTTAGAATTTGCTGTTCACTACCTTTTATATTCTAGTAGATTCCTATTTTTAGATTTTCAATAAGCAATAAAAAAAAAATGTGTCCCCTCCCTTTCTGATTTTTCAGAACCAGTCAAGGTAAAATCTGAAGCTGCAGCCTGATACTAACAGGATGGGAAAGTCTATGGTATAGAGCCCTTTCCACCCTAAAATACCAGCCCACAGCCACCCCAGAAGCAAACTTCACATTAGAGGGTCTGCTTGTGACAGCTACTTGGCTCTTCCCGGTGCCCCTGGTACATTTGGTACTGTAGTAATGTATTCCTTGGGGTGACAAAAATCACTGCTGGCTGAAAACTGGGTGCCACCTCGAGGATTGGTGTCACTCAGCTTTACTGGATGCTGGATAGGCTACCCAAGGTCCTTTAAAACTAAGTGACATGCCATCCCTCACAGAGAGCACTCAGAAACTGGGTTCAGCCTGTGGGGGGTGGAATGTCACCCACCTTAAATGAATGCTGTTTAAAGGGGTTTTGCCAAGAAGTGAGTTCCTTACCTAACAGGCTGATACCCCCCTCTTGAGACTTGAAAAAGGGGCATTGTGTTTCCTCTGTGATATCATCACTCCTCCTCCCATGCACATTCCCGATACTCAGTCTCTGTAGCTGAGCAAACATTGTTTTGCTAATCCACAGAGGTTAACTGTATTGTGCACAAGCTATATGCATTTTATTTCTCCCTCTTATTTGCTCAGGAGAGAAGATAAGCTCAGCAGGCAGCCTTCTTTCATTTCTTCATGAACGAACTGCAGGGGGAAAGGGAAGGGGGGCTGAGCACAGAGTCAGGGAGTGTGTACATGTTTACTTAGATAATTACATTACAATCAGTAGATTCTCTATACAAAAGACACAGAATCTTCAAAGCTTGTTCATGTTCCCTGCTATCAGATAAGAAGTGAAAACAACGCAAGCGCGGCCAGATCAGATCCTGTCAGCTCCTGGTCATGTCTAATGTAAACTGTCAGGAAACTAAGGGCATGTAAGGAAGGCTTTAAGTATCAGGGGTTTCACTTTTTTTGATGACATATACAGTATTTAGAAAGGTGATTAAATACCCATTTTGGAGGATCTCACGTCAACATTAGATCGTGGCAAAACTCCTTTAAGTTATCCAACATTCAGGAAAGTTAATTGAAAGGGAGCAGAGGTACTCACGTCTTTTCTCCTGTTAAGAGATGTGCATGTGTCGAAGAGTCAGTTTGCAGCCTGCTGCTAGACTTTACTGTCTAGCTGCAGGGGTCCCCCCCAACACACACACTGTCTGTGGTGCTGAAGCAGCATTGTGATGCTGCTGCTTCCATGCTGTTTCTCTTTGAAAGAGCCCCGGCAGCCACGTGACTGTGGCAGGTTCACCAACTTTTTTATGGGTACAGGAGGTCCCCCCTATTTGTCAGAGTCTCCCACACAACACTCTACAGTTGATAAGTGGGATTATTACACGGGCAAGGTTTAATAGGATATCTGGTGCTTAAACCTAAAGTCATCTCTATATAAGGCTGTCTTTTTCAAGACCTTTGGGTCCCTGACATATTAGGGGCACATGAACATAATATAGCTTGGGCCTACCAGAGGATACCAGAGCATACCAAGCGATGTCAGGAAAAAGACAAGGACCATCAGATAGTCATGCAGGACAATATCGATATAATCAACTTGTCGGACGTGTCTCTAACGCCTGATCAACATAGAGTTCTTACATTGGGACTTAATTTTGCAATTCAACAGCCTTTTCATCTTTTTTATATGTTAAAAGCTAAATAAATTCGTAATGGACCTTAACGTTAGGAGACATTTTTTGAATACTGATGATTCGGATTTGATATGTGCAGCTGATATTAATGTCAATGAGTTTTCTGGCAGGAATTTTCATGAACAAATGTCTTTGCTTTCTTTACAGGAGTTGGCATCTGAGGGCAATGGGTCTGATACATCTAGAATTTCTCCCTTCTTATATAAAGGTAAAAATCCACAATATTATCCCTTTCAATCACGTATTGACTGTATGAATGTATTTCAGTCATTGGTGTTACATGATTTAACTGCACTTCAGCAGTCGTCTTCATTTGTCCCTTCTAACTTTTCTGCCAATGATAGAAAAGCTCTTTGTGAGCTTCAAAATCTGTCACAATTAATATTCAAACAAGCTGACAAAGGTGGGTCTATAGTTGTAATGCCAAAAACATTGTACGAATCGCAGATGTTGCTCTTGCTCTTAGATGCCAACACATATCAGGTGTTACGTACTAATCCTACTTTACTTTTTCAGGAGCAATTGTGTTCTCTTTTACAGGAAGGTCAAGCATTGAGATTAATTTCTCCTCTTATTTCAGAATGCCTATATGTCACAGATCCCATTGTTCCGATCATTTATGGGTTACCCAAAGTGCCCAAAAAAACTAGATCCACCACCTATGAGACCTATTGTCTCTGGTATTGGATCTCTTTTGGAGCCATTATGTGAATGGCTAGACTTCCATCTCCAGCCTCTAGTACGTCGTATTCCAGGTTATCTCAATGATAGCAGAGATGTTCTTCAAAATATGGAAAAGACCACCTGTCATTCTCATTTTTCTTGGGTATCGTGTGACGTTGAGTCTTTGTATACTTCCATACCACTGGACGTCACTCTTTTGGCTCTCCAATTTCATTTTTCCCAGTACAGTAATTTTTCATCAGATTTACAACAATTTTTATTTGATGACGGTTACTTTTCTCATGACTCACAATTTTTTTTCTTTTTGATCATATTTTTTATTTACAGTTGTGTGGAGTCTCTATGGGGGCCAAATTTTCTCCTTCGTTAGCTAATTTGGTTATGGCTTGGTTCGAATACATGTATATTTTTTCAGATGCTAATCTTTTTATTTTAGACGTCCAGTGGTATGGGAGATACATAGATGACATGTTATTCATATGGCAGGGGTCATCAGATAGGGTTATCTCTTTTATAGAGTTTCTTAACAACAACCCTCTGAATCTAAAATTTACTACGGACTCTCATGACTCTGAAATATCCTTTTTAGATTTAACACTTATAGGGATTCCTGGCATACAAATTCAGACCAACCCATCAGTGGTAATACCATTTTGCATTATCATAGCCATCACCCGAAACACACGCGTTTATCTATTCCTATCGGAGAATTGATACGGGCTAAACTTTACTGTTCTTCCCATCAGAATTTTGTAGTAGAGTCAGAAAAGATTAGTCAACGCTTGCTTGCCCGCGGATACCCCCGATGGGTTATTAATCGTGCCCAGAATTTCGTGAGTAAAAAGGATCGTCGTTCTTTACTTTATCCACAGCTAGATTCAAAATATTGTACACAAATACTTACCGGTACTTTTTGAAGACGATTTTTTGAAGCATATTTTATCTCAGGGATATAGAGTAGTTGCGAAAAAATCACGTACTATTGGAGATTTTATCAGCTCAAATTTTTTCTGCTCCACTTCTACAGCAGATAGTAATTGGCTTAGACATCAGGGTTACTACAAATGTGGTGCATACCCCTGCAAAACGTGTTTGTTTTCAAAGGTTATAAAAAGGTTTGAATCACAGGGTTGGCTATATAATATTAGACAATTTTTAAACTGTAATTCGGTTTCTGTGGTGTATATCATCCAATGTACACATTGTCATCTCTATTATGTAGGATTGACCACCCGTAAGTTCAAGATACGGGTGTGTGAACATCTTAATTATATTCACAACCCTGGTACTCGTAACATTTCCAATGCTGCCCGTCACGTCATATATGCTCTCAGTCCAACACTAAATTTTTTCAGGCTTTTGATATAGAAAGAGTGTTATTAAATAAACAAGGAGGTGATCCCATTTATCAATTACGTAATCATGAAGCGTACTGGATAATAACTCCCAACACTCTATGGCCAAAGGGGTTAAATATCCGTAATGAAATTTTATATCATTATTAAATGTTGATTATGTTTTTCCACTGTTTGCTAGTGCTTTGTAATCTTTAGATTTAGGGGCAGTCTCTTTGTCTCTTTGTTTCTCTTCGTCAGTTCAATCAGTGTATCTTTTTTCCTTTTTATATATTGTCTTTTATGTTACACTATGTATCTGTTTTTGCATCTTTATGTGCATATTTATGCATGATGCATGCTGCCGCTCTTGGGTTTTGCTGCCACCAGGTGCGCTGTTCCGGTCTTGCAGGCTCTGGCCCCATGCACTCATTGCGCATGCGCAATGAGTGCATGGTGTCTGGCTTCTGCGTAAGTGCCGGCGTTGGTTCATGCTGTCGGTGTGACCGAAGGCGGGTTTTGCTGCTGGTATTGCACGCTCAGATACTCTGCACAGGTGAGCTGTTTCATACAGTAATTATCATCTCTATATAAAACCAGTTAGTATTCAGTGTAACAGGCCATGATGAAGGGGTAACACCCCGAAACGCGTCGCCGTTTGCATTATACCTGTGCTTGCTTGTTCGTTTTTAAATGGATTTTGCAATAGAAGCTTGAATTTTTACCATTTGCCATTGAATTGCTGGACAACCTTTCTTCTGCTGCCTACCAGAGGATACTCTGGTGGGCCAGTCTGACCCTGTCTCCCACATGGCACTGTGGCTTTTTACCCTCTTGCTGAGAATATATTTTTGACCGTCCTCTGTAGCAGCAGGTATGACCTTTTTCTGAATAAGGTGGTTGATTCCCAAGTATCTTGTTATATTCCCAATGTTTTATGTTACAGTATGATGCACCTTTACAGAGTCTGGACAAGTGATGCACCAGACCCTCATCTGTAAATTAGATTAAGCAAAATTTGGTGGCCTGGTTAGATGAATCGTGTTTCATTTACGTCATGTGGATAGCTAAGTACATTATTTAACTAAGGAAGAGATGTAACCAAGATGCAATGTGGAAAGAAAGCAAGCTAATGGAGCTGAGCTTGGACACGTTCTACTAGAAGACTTTAGGTCGCTGCATCATATGACTGTTTCTTTGACTGGTATTCCCTACGCAAATGTTTTTACCCTTGATGGTAACCGTATTCTCTACTGGCAGGGGCTACTTTCACAAGGAGAGTGCAAATATTGTTTTGGAATGATTGTTCCAATCCACAGAGGCCTCTCCTCACCAGTGACAGGATGTAAAGGACTTGCTGCTACTGTCTTGTTGTCAAATATCACAGGACATCTTCCGAAGTCTTGTGGAGTCCATGACTTAATAGGTAAGAGTCAGAGCTGTTTTAGAAGGCCAGGAATGTCTACACAAAACTAGGTAGTTGATTTTCATTTTCTGGCTGATCTGTGTATTTTTCTATGTCCGAAAACACTGGGCGTTGCTGTTTGGTTTTCATAGTTACTATTATTGCAATAACATTGGACAGAACAGGAGCAAAACAGTATTTGTTAGGACCAGATAATCAGTATCTGGACCAGGGAATCTTCAAGCCTGTGCCTGGGTTCAAGAGGTTTGAACTTGATCATGAACCAGAGGTCTACATATCACAGCTAAGACAATAAAGTCAGAAAACACTTCACATCTACCGGTAGGACAGATATGGTGCCAATAAATTCTAAAATGATCATTTACAGTGAAATGTATGAACAGGGCTGCGCCAGTTTGCAGGGAATGGGACTATTCCCTACAAACAAGTGATGTATTTCTTACATATATATACTGTATATATATGTGTGTCTGTATTTTATCTATGTAGGTTGCAAAGGGGTTAATCTGTTGGGAAGACAGAAGGAGACAGTATAGCTGTAGCCAGTTGGTGTGAGGTAAAGTGAAGGGGCTGCCTATAGTTATAAGGGAGAGTCTGACACCTTCTAGAGAGTTCCCTCAGAGGTGACACTTGAGGGTAGTTGCCAATGACCAGTTAGGCAGTTTGTTCCAGAAAAAGAGGATCTCCTACCCACTTGGGGCCAGTGGAATAGTGCAGGACAGAGTAATCAGAACAGACTTCTTAGACTTACAGAACTGAATAAAATGGAACCAAGATAAAGTAAGAAGAATAAAGCACAAAGAGAAAATTTGGTACAAACAGAGAGAAAGAGAGAAAATAAGTAAAAAGGTGACTAGTGCTGCGGCCTAGTGGAGGTTAGGACCTGGGGAGGCTTGGATCTCGATGACTGGGTAACGTAAGAAGCACCTAGTAAAGCTGCAGGGTGACTGAAAGAATAGTCCAGTCACACAAGGGAGTTGGGGAGAATCCTTCTCCTGGAATAGAGGTGTCACAGTAGTTGGGGTGGAAGAGAGACCTGCCACGTGGGAGTTTAACAAAAGTATACTTCTGTTGTTGAAATGTGAAGGACGGGAAAAGAGAGAACCCTGTCAATTAATGTACCTAGATCTGTGCTGTATCAATGTGCAAGACACAAAGTATAATGTCCTATAAATAATTGAGCTGTGTGTAAAGCATGCAAGATCCCAACACTGAGAGTCTCTGTGGTCAGATTTCCAAGCACCGGTGCACTGCACCACCCAGCACTCCCGGATCGATAATCTGTCATCTACATAAACCACACAGTTACTGTACAAGTCCCAACCTAGTGAGATGCCATACAGAACTTTACAAGTGTAAGTGTTTTTTGCAGCAAAAAACTTTTGTAGCCTGTTCAATAGATGCATAAACTGTTGTGCGCCAAAACTTGCACCAGACACGGAACTTTTTAATGTGTCAAAGATATGCACCAAAGATATGCTATGAGCCAAAGCTATGAGACAAAGATATGCTATATGCCAAAGCTATGAGACAAAGATATGAGATAAAGATATGCAATGAGCCAAAGATGTGTTATTCACCAAACATGTACTATGCGCCAAAGATATGCACCAAAGATATGCTATGCAAGCCATACCACATGCCAGATTTTTGAACTCACATATGACAGGTTCATACATACTGTCACAGTCTACACTTGTCTATATTGATTTAGAACTGGCGTGTCGGTGCCAAGTCTCATAAGTCGCCCAAAATCTTTAAAATGCCAGTTTCTTTAAGAAATGTCTTTGCTGTGTGTTGTGAGTAAAATCAAATGCTGACGTGTGCCTAAGTCACATATTCCACATAAACAATGCCAAAGAAATGGGAGAAACCTAAAGAGGTGTTCTAACCATGCTATTTCATAGAGAAAGTCAGTTTCATACTCACACTTCCTGGTTTGGCTTCTACAGCAGTGATTGCCATATCAGCTCTGCTGTACCTAGCTATGGCTTTTGTAGTGATTTGAGTGCAAGAGGTTTATAATCTGAAGAGCACACAGCTACAGAGCTCCAAGGGTTAAAACTTGTCATTAACTTTAGTAAACAAGCTTTTGTGCTAGAGATAACACAGCAGGGATTGATATTGCCATGGTCAGACAGCAGTTTGGAGCAATCAGATAACACAGCAAGAAAAGGAGGTTGGTGACCAAGAGAAACTTGCATACACTAGCAGTAGATAAAATCTTTGTAACAGCTGTAGTGGATTCTCTGGACCACCGCAAGTGGTGGTGTAGGCCACGCCACGCCATGGAGCGGAATTTAAGTAGGTTCCAGTGTTCACCAGAGCCCGCCACAAGGCCGCTACCAGGTCACTACCCCTAATGAGACTTGCTTGTGGTGGTAGCTGAGGTGTAGTGTGGTGCAGAATCATAGGCAGGAAAGGAGGTTAGGACAGGCGGCAATGGTTCATGGTCGAGGGGCAGCGGCAAATGGTATGGTAAACAGAATGGCAATTGAACAACTCAGGAACACTTTCTCAGTAGACTTGAATAACTAAAGATCCGGCAGGGAACTAAGGAAGGTGTCCCAGATACATAGGGTCAACAATAACCAATTACGGGTGTGCTGGCCCTTTAAGTCTCAGAGAGCCGGAGTGCACATGTGCCCTAGGGAGCAGTAGCGTGTGCACCGACCAAGAGAAATGTGTGGGGGAGTACGGCTAGGTGAGTACCTGCCGACAGAACGAGTGTGCCTGCAGCTCGACATGTGGGCCACGGCGCCACCTGTCTCTGGCAGTGTACGGGTAACAGGGGACACAAGAATGCCCATGGTCCAAGATGTTGGCTGCAGGACAGCTTGAGACAATCTTCTTTACCTCCTGAACAAATCAAATTCAATACAGTAATGCATTTTGTAATGTCTTCATTTTCCTTTCCCTACAGGTTAAAAGCTAATCAATGTGGTGAGGAAACCTATTTATCATTTTGCCCTAAAACATTTTTGGCTACTAACTGTATTTTAGACCACAACTTATATATTATTTTTATTATTTGGTGCAATCTGTACCATAAATATGGCTACATTCTTGTGATAATATCGAATAAATTCCTACTCCAGAATAAAAATATGCATAAAAAAATGGATCTTTCACTTAGTGAATGATACCTGTCCATCTCTGACCTTCTAAAAAGTTGGGAGATATGTATTTGAAGTCTCATAAGGTGAGGGACGAGCTGTAGAGAGAAGTGGCATAGTTCCAAGCACAATGACCCAGTGACAACTGTACAAATGAAAGATGTTTGCGAAATAAATGGTGAAAGTTTGTCATTCAAATTCTTGGAACCTGAGTATATAGTGCTGTGTCCATAGCCTCTATCAGTTCCTCTCCATTCTGCTTCACCATGGATCTCAGTGTAATCCTTATTCTTATTTTCGTCTTTTTGGTCACCATGCTGTTTCTGTCACAAAGGAAATTAAGAGGAAAATTACCCCCTGGTCCAACCCCACTTCCAATTATCGGAAACATGCACCAGGTTAAGATGAATGACCTCATTAAGTCCCTGGTTGAGGTGAGTTAGACAAAGACCTTTATCATCGATTTTGTATTAAGTGGTCAAATTCTTAAAGATTACATGAGATGTTACCACCTTGTGGTCTTATAATGAAACGTGCAGTGATAGAAGAGTGAAGAAATCAGGCGATACCTTTTAGAGGCTAACGGAGTATATTTGATGGTGAGCTTTTGAGGGTACTAGCTCTCTTCTTCAGACATGAAGAGACATTAGCACCATGTCTGAAGAAGAGAGCTAGTGCTCTCGAAAGCTTACCATCAAATATACTCCGTTAGCCTCTAAAAGGTATCGCCTGATTTCTTCACTCTTCTACTACTTTCTATGGCTAACATGGTACAACATTATACTACTTGCAGTGATAATAATTATTTGACACTTATAGTTAGTTATAGTAGTTATAGTACTTGTTGAAGGGATATGGAAATCCTTTGAATGAGATGAGAAGAATCAAAGGCACTCCAGCGTTTCTTTTGTGTGCAGTGTTATCTTGAGATACGAGTTTAATTCGTTTTGTGACCTTGCTCTTCACTCTAATTGCTGTTATGTCAAAGCAAATTTTCCCATAGAAATGAATTGAAATTTCATTAATCTGTTCCATGCACCCCAAAATTACCACATGTTTTTACATGTTTATTAACAAACATTTGCACTGTATGAATATACTGTATGTACTATAACAAGAGATCATTTTAAATAGGCAAAAAATAGTCCAGGTTCTCTTAAAAATGCAACAGTTTATTACATCCAAAGATAAAAGCGGAACATGAAGAACAAGATAACAAAAAATCATGCTCTCACGCCTTTCAGGTTGCGAATCAGCCCTTAATCACAGCGAAAAGACCTAGACAACAAGCATATATACACCTTAAATTATTTACTAAATTCCATATACATGAAATAAGAGTCAAGCACACAAAATAAGCATAAAAACCAAGGAAATAAAAAACATGAACAAAAACAATATATATTAACAGAAATAATCACAGAACATTATAAAGAATTAAATGTATTTAATAGTGAAAAATTAAATGAGTGCTTTTGTTCATGCCTTTAGGAGAACGTGTTCCCAACCTAAAGATCCAAAAAGCTTCATGATTCAGAAGTTTCCTTCTAATATCACCCCCACAAACCGAAATGCCTTGAACTCTGAAACTAGAAATATCACTAGAGTGAAGAGAAGCAAAATGTAAGGACGCAGCTGAAACATTTCTGGAAGCAAAATGAGAAATATCAGAAGATGTTTACAATATGTTGGATGCACTTCTCAGATTCTGAAAAACACATATGTAACGTCAAATGCTACACGAAATTACATAAAGAGTATTCTTAGAAGCACAATTAATATATTGTCTATTGGAATTCACAGAACCATTTGCAAAATATTTTATGGTATCTGACATCGATATCACAGAGCAACTTATACAACTCGTGTGTCCTCATTTAAAAGTGCCCTTAAGCTGTAACCATTTCCAATTCCTATTGCGATTACTGGCAAAAAAACTCGGAGATAGAACCTCTCCTAATGTAGCAGCTTTTCTCGCCACACATCTAAAACCCGATTTAAACATTTCTTTATCTGCAGGTTCTAAAGAAAGCAACGGAATATATTTATTAACGATGTCGCAAACATTTTTATAGTTCACACTAAAAGTAGTAGAAAAAACCAAACGCAAAGGCTTCTTACTGATGGAAAAAATCACTACTCCCCAGATTGTTATGGTTATCATATAATAATACTTGACTGTTCTTTTTCAAAGCACTAGATTTTGCCCGCTTAATACTTCCTATAAATGAGACAATTAGTGATTTCATTGGATTCTCTCTCAAAGTCACAATCTATAATACAATTCCTACCTGCCCTTATCATTTCTCCCACAGGGATGTTATTAATCACATGAGGTGGATGACATGATTTTGCATGCAGAATGGTATTGCCAGCAGTCTTTTTTCTCAATATAGTAGTAGTAATACAATTACAGGCAGTCCCCGGGTTACATATGGGTTAGGGACTGTAGGTTCGTTCTTAAGTTGGATTTGTATGTAAGTTGGAACCAATATATTTAGTACATGTATGGTGTATATGTATGGTGTGTAATTATAGGCAGGTATATGTCCCCAATAGCAGGTATAGGCAGGTATATGTCCCCTCAGAGGCAGGTATAGGTCCCTCATAGCAGGCATAGGCAGGTATAGGTCCCCCATAGCAGGTATATGTCCCCCATAGCAGGTATAGGCAGCTATAGGTCCCCATAGCAGGTATAGGCAGGTATATGTCCCCCATAGCAGGTATATGTCCCCCATAGCAGGTATAGGCAGATATATGTCCCCCATAGCAGGCAGCGTGATGACATCGCGCGCTGCCTGTGTCGGAGACTCCGAAAGGTCGCAAGTCTGCTTGCGGCCTTCCGGAGTTCTATTGCGGCACAGGGAGCGCTCGCTCTCTGCTCTGCAATAGAGTCTTCCGCTGTATGCGCTCCGGGAGGAGTCACATATAGCCGAAGCGATCCCTGCCGGTGCCCGGGACAGGGCAGTGCCCAGACACCGACGGGGACTGGAGACTCAGCTCTATGTGCCCCTAGGAGTCGCATACAGCTGCAAAGATCGCTGACAGCGCCCGGGCCACCGCAGTGCCCGGGCACTGTCAGCTGTCCCTGGCGTGCGTCGTTCGGATCCCAGATCATAACTAGGGGACAGACGTAAGTCGGAACGACGTAATTCGGGGACTGCCTGTATTAATGAATTACCAATAAATGGTATTTAATTTACAGGTACATTGCCAACACATTTTCTTTTTGGATCTTTATCTTTCCATTGTTAATAATACTACTACATTTAGAAAGAAGACTGCTTGCAATACCATTCTGCACGCAAAATAATGTCATCCACCTCATGTGATTAATAATATCCCTGTGGGAGAAATGATAAGGGCAGGTAGAAATTGTACTATGGATTGTGACTTTGAGAGAGAATCCAATAAAGTCACTAATCGTCTCATTTATAGGAAATATTCACGATGGACTCTTAAATGGGCAAAATCTATTGCTTTGAAAAAAGACAGGCAAGCATTATTATATGATAAAAATAACAATCAGGGGAGTAGTGATTTTTTCCTATCAGTAAGAAGCCTTTGCCTTTGGTTTTTTCTACTACTTTAAGGGCGAACTATAAAAATGTTTGCAACATCGTTAATAAATATATTCCGATGCTTTCTTTAGATCCTGCATATAAGGAAATGTTTAAATCGGGTTTTAGATGTATGGCGAGAAAAGCTGCTACATTAGGAGAGGTTCTATCTTCGAGTTTGTTTGTCAGTAATTGCAATAGAACTCAGACATGGTTACAGCTTAAGGGCACTTTTAAATGTGGACATATGCATTGTGCATGTTGCTCCACAATATTGGTGTCAGATACCGTAAAATCTTGGGCAAATGGTTTTGTGCATTCCAATACACAATATATTAATTTAAATTCTAAGAATATTATCTATTTAATGTCTTGTAGTATTTGCTCTTTACAATATGTTGGATGCACTTCTCAGAATCCCCAAAAAAATGCATATGTAAGCATCTTTCTGATATTTCTCATGTTGCTTCCAGAAATGTTTCAGCTGCAGCCGTACATTTTGCCTCTATTCACTCTGGTGATATTCCTATTCTCAGAGTTCAAGGCATTGAAAAGCTTAGCTTTTTTCGATCTTATGCCTAAAGGCATTAACAAACACACTGATTTCATTTACACTATTAAATACATGTCATTCTTTATAATTTTCTGTGATTATTTCTGTTAATATGTATTGTTTTTGTTCATGTGTTTTATTTCCTTGACTTATATGCTTTTTGTGTGTATGTGTTTGTTTCTTATCTTATGTGTGTACAATTAATAATTAGTTTAAGGTGTATATATACTTGTTGTCTAGTTCTTTTCGCTGTGCCTATGATTAAAGGTTGTCTCGCTACAAAGAATAGCTTTCAAAATGTAGGGAACACAAAACAAAGACATTTTCCAAATATATTGATTTGTTAATCTGTTTTTGTTAATGAGATACAAGTTAATTTATCACCTCCCTGGCTCTTTCTGTTCCCTCAGTGACCTAACTGTAACCATCTCTCCCCCCTGCTGTTTGTTCTATGTGACAGCAGTGAGTGACATCATCACACAGGTCGCGGCAGCTCTGTGCTGGCCAGCAGTAAAAAGATTGATTTATCTAAAGTAAACAGCACTAATTAGGGCTTTTGTTTGAGGGATCAGATAAAAACTCCTGCTAGCAGTTCTGGAGAGCTTCTGAGCTAACTTAAACTAATTAGCAGAATGAAAACTCAGAGTTGCATTACACCACGGAGCTGTATGCAATACAGTCCCCAAGACTACCAGGAAGTGACAGAGTATTTCATTCATGCATCCTATGAAACTCTGTAGGGAGACAAGCCCTTTAAAGGCTGATTCACAGCCTGAAACGTGAAAGGCCATGTTCACACGGCTTATTTTGACATGGTTTTGGACCAAGTTTTCAGAGCATTTCTTCGCCCAAAACCTCGTCCAAAATGCTTCCAAAACGCCCCAAGTTCATTTAATTGATTCCTATGTAAACCTCGTTGTAGTTCACACACGACGAGGTTTTTACACATTTCTTTGGAAGCGCTGAAAAAGAAGTGTCATGTTAATTCTTGAACCGTGTTTGGTAGGCGTGTTTTTCGGCGCTGTTTTTGGTGTGATTTTTGTCCTGGATATTAATTTGTATGGGTGAAAACCTTGTTGAAAACCTCATCCAAAATCTTGCCCAAAACCTCGCTGAGAAACGCCTCAAAAACCTCTTCTGAAGAAGCGTGTTTCAGGCGAGGTTTTGGGCGAGGTTTTGGAAGCAGAAACGTGTGAACATAACCTAAGAGTGTGCTTTTTTGGTGTCTTGTTCGGTGTGTACTGCTCCATGTTCCACTTTTATCTTTGGATGTAATAAACTGTTGAATTTTTAAGGGGACTATTTTTTGCCTATTTATAAATATCTCTTGTTATACTGTATATAGTACACTCATACAGTGTAAATTTTGTTAATAAACTTGTAAAAACATGTGGTAATTTTGGGGTGCGTGAAACAGATTAATGTGTGTTCTGTGGGTAGGTTCACACAATGTTGCTGTAATGGCAGATGGTTTGCAGAGTAGATTACTTATTTAAAATTCACGGATGGCTATAGATTAGTAGCTAGAAGCAGGACCGATGCAACTATACACTTTAAGGGCTGTTCACACGGAGTTTTGCCTCGTATGAAACATAACGCTTTTTAGATGAGTCCTCGTGGACCCGACATACGGACCCAAGACGCATTAACAATTAGCAGTGAACGTGTATCACTGCCGGCAACGAGTAACACGCATAGGCATACACATGAGATATCGCAACTGTGTGTTTCCATCGCGCCTGGTCGGGGTCCGGATGGCGAATCAAAGAATTGACGATGCAATTCTTTGATCGGGTCCGTAAAGCGGGCCTGACAGGCGTGATGGAAACACACATCGACGATCTCTCATGTGAACGCCGCTGCGTGTTTCTCGTTGCCGGCAGTGATAAAGTCACTGCTAATTGTTAGATGCTCCTCTGGTCGTCCTGTTCGTTCCCCCAGAGATACTCTAAAAAACGTATGTTTAGATACGGAGTCAAAACTCCCGTGTAAACAAGCCCTTACTCTTAACTCAAATATACGCTCTTAACTCAAAGCAAAAAATAGACCAAGTGACTGTTCTTATCTCAAATTACTCTTAAATCAAGATGCTCTTAAGTCAAGGTACCACGGTATATCATAATAAAATGTATAAATTTATAATGCAAATGTGATACACGGAAAGGCTTGTATAATATATGTACTGCTTTCACCATAAATGTATATCTACAGTACTTTGAATAAATGTATAGTAAAACTATGGGCATACTATGTACAGTACATTAGATTCTATCCATTTAGTTCCGCTACTATTAATGTAGCTGCAATCCCCAAAATCTTAGCTCTGAAAGTAGGATACCAATTATTTACATACTACAAAAAACTACAAAATAGAGTTTTGGTTGTAATGGGTCATTTAAAAACTGTATGTTGATCACAGAGCAACAGTCACAGAACGGGTCTTTACAATAAACCTGCTAGAGAGTTTGCCTGGTCTATAAATTACAATTCTATTAATGAATAACAATTCCTTTATACTCTTAGCATCATTGAGGTTTGACAAAGTACAAGAACCAACAACAAAATTCATAAAACAGTCTAAATCCATTTTTAACATTAACAGCTAGGCTCCACAAAGCTCTGAATGGAGACGTAGTTCTCTATTGTTTTATTAGCTTAAATATGTTGTTTGAAATAATGTTGGGCACTAGAAAGAAGACTGAAAAGCATGCTTGGAAAAAGCATTTCTGCTAACTAGGATACATGAAAAAAATTGAGGTTCTTCAGTTCAACACTTTTGCCAAAAATGCCTAAGCCACATCCCAAATCATCAAAGGGAACCTCAAGTGCAGGTGGGTCCTACCTATTGTTTACCTCTATTGGTCCTGTTCAGAACCTGCATACTTTGGGAGCGAAGATACTGCTTCAAAGAACACTGCACTGATTTAAAACCAGGGGAAAGTGGGTGGGGTGCAACTACCAAAATGGAGACTTCCACTCCTCCCTACATATAATCAAAAACAACAATTGGTTGCACATGGAAAAACTTTGTTTTGAAAAAACAAAATGCAACACTGGTGTGGCAGCAATTCATATAGACATTTCAAATTCAAAAAAAACAGTGCACATTATGGACCTAAGGAAACCCGTCAATGGGACAAGGAAATTTGGAAAAAGCATTTCGGCTAAACTAGGGATACATGAAAAAAATTAGTTCTCAGTTCAACGACTTTTGCCAAATAAATGCTTAAGCCCCACCTCCCTAATCATCAAGGACCTCAAGTGCAGGTGGGTCCTACGCCTATTGTACCTCTATTGGGTTCCTGTTCAGACCTGGCAATACTTTTAGGGAGCGAAGATACCTCATTTCATGTATCCTAGTTAGCAGAAATGCTTTTCCAAATTTCTATGTCCAAATTGAGACTGTTTTCCTTAGTCCATACTGTGCCACTTGTTTTTTGAATTTGAAATGTCCTATATTGAATTCGCTGCCACACCAGTGTGCATTTGTTTTTTCAACAAAGTTTTTTTCCATTGCAAAGCCAATTTGTTGTTTTTTGATTATATGTAGGGAGGAGTGGAAGTCACTCCATTTGGTTTTGCACCCCACCCACTTCCCCATGTTTAAAATCAGTGCAGGTTCTTTTGAAGCAGGTATCTTCCTCCCTAAAGTAATGCAGGTCTGGAACAGGACCAATAGAGTTGAACAATAGCGTAGGACCCCCATCCTGCACTTAGAGGTCCCCTTGATGATTGGGAGGTGGGCTTAAGCATTTTTGGCCATAATTGTGAAACTGAGAAGCTCAAATTTTTTTCAGTATCCTAAGTTTAGCAGAAATGCTTATTCCAAATTTCCTATGTTCCCATTTGACCTGTTTTCCTTAGACCCATAATGTGCCACTGTTTTTTGAATTTGGAAAAATGTCTATATGAATTGCTGCCAACACCAGTGGTGCTTTGTTTTTATCAACAAAGTTTTCCATGTGCAAAACCAATTGTTGTTTTTGAAAAGCATGCTGACAGATCTTTGGCAGCCTCCAACACTCTCCCCATGAGCCAGGTGTAAATGTGACAGTTATATTCTTAGCTCTTTTTTTATAAGAATTACAGTCTAAGCTTTAGTGAATTAGATGTGACCCCTATCTATCTATCTATCTATCTATCTATCTATCTATCTATCTATCTATCTATCTATCTATCTATCTATCTATCTATCTATCACTATCTATCTATCTATCTATCTATCTATCTATCATCTATCTATCTATCTGTGTGGTTATCTATTATCTATCTATCTATCTATCTATCTATCTATCTATCTATCTATCTATCTATCCATGTGGCTATCTATCATCTATCTGTTTAGCTATCTATCATCTATCTATTATCTATTTATTTATTTATCTATATATCTATATTAAACAGTATATTATATATTATATATATATATTAATAGGTATATTCTTAGCTCTTTTTTAATGAGAATTGCATTTTAAGCTTTAGTGAATTAGGTGTGACCTCTATCTGTCTAGGTTACTATGGGCAAAAAAGTGAGTTTTAGACCTAAACAGTTTTCATACACGTGGCCCATGGTGTCTGTCGACTCTTCCCTTTAAATTATGTGTTCAACAATTCAGGTTTCTATTGAAAGGGTTTTATTAAAGCTCCATTTAAAAACACAGGTAACAGACTGCAATAGCCTCAGTCATCAGTCAAAAGTATAAATATTGCATTGCACACACAGCAGGGAAAAAAAAATAAAATACAACTCAAAAAAATAATGATATACATGCAGTGTTTGCACTGACAGCTATCTTTGTATGCACCCCATATGCATACCATACAGAGTAAGACCACCCACTGGACTCCTAAGTCTAGAATGAGCAGAGGTTTAAATTAATACATTATTTGTCACATTAAATGTATTCCCACTAATGTATATGAATAGACAGACAGACAGATAGCTAGATAGATAGATACCTATTTGCTGAGCTCCTCCAGTTCTCTAACATACTGCAAACAGATTGGACTTCATTTTCAAGATGATGGGCTCCCTAAAAGTACAAAACTGACTACCCAAGTTGAACACCGATAACAAATTAAATAATAGGTGTCTTTTGATTTAACAGTATTTTTTACATATATAATTATTTTGCCTATTTATTTTAATAGCTCAGCAAAAAATATGGTCCTATGTATACATTCTATCTGGGGTCCCGTCCCACCGTTGTTCTGTGTGGGTATGAGGTGCTAAAAGAGGCCTTAATTGACCATGCTGAAGAGTTTAGTGGCAGAGGAGAATTTCCAGCAGTCCAGATGTACAGCAAGGGGAATGGTAAGTCAAGTAGTATACCTTGTAAAAAGGCGTATTGACTATATGTTAGATATATGTTTGCTTGGGATATGTCAGTTTCACTGATAAAAGCATTTGCATGTATGTAGCAGTCACAGTTTCACACATCAAAAAGTCTCAACTGACTTGTTTATGTAGAAATTTGTTAATTTGATTTTTTTTTTGTGCTGTTACCAGTGGAAATCTTACATTATCACAAGCAAGGTCACACATATCCCAGCATAACTGCTATGGACCCTTGGACAGAGGGAACCTAACCTTGAGGTGTCCTTGTTCTATGTGCTGGTGCTAACCCATTAGGGCTCTGGGGGTAAACAAGTACCCCTAAGGGGCAAAACCAGGCCCCATAATAAGGGGCTTGCTTTGATCTTTACTATGGTGCCCCTGTCGTCTGCCATTGATCTTAGCTATGAGTTCAGCCAAATAACATGTTATGGACTGCTGTCTTTTTAAAAAGCATGAATGTGGGTAGAATGCACAAAGTAGCCTAAAAATACACTTATTCTACAAGAGGATAACTTTGATGCTCCTGATCCAAAGTGTAAAATCTATATCTATAATGATCATTGATAATACCGGTCTCTTCACTGGGCAGAAGGGCTTGCTTAGCTGCTCAATATTGCCACAACCTTTTTACTGCCAGGGGTGTCCTTACCTTTCCCTGCAGGGCCGGACTGGGAATAAAAATCAGCCCTGGCACAAAGCCCCCAGCAGCCCACATACAATATCCGCTTACAAAATGTCCCTTGTTCTCCACCTCGCCCACTTCTAAAATAAACTACCTGTAAAGCTGCTTTCCACACGGAGCGTATTTTGGTGATTTTTGATGTTTTTTTTGGTGCATTTTGTGGCAGAAAGCAGAGGCAGTAAATGCTGTTACATTTCTGCACAAAAAAACGCATCAAAAAATGCACCAAAAACCCCGTGTAGAGCTTCCCAAAACGCAATCAATACAGAAAAAGTGGTGCAGAAAATACCCGACACAGAGTCAGGTTGTGCACTTGCTTTACAATCAGGACAACCTTCACTGACACTATATAAGGCATCCGAACATAACCTACAACCAATCACCATCCCAGTAGTCAGGTCACTCACATGAATACAGCAATGATTAGAAGTAAACTTACCCCTGACAGCAGGGACTCACACGAGACGTCATCATTATTGGAGGTGTCCTCTTCCTTCTTTCTTCTTCTTCTGGCCCAGAACCTCCCAGTGAACGTCTCGTCCCTGTATAATTTACCACAAATACATCTTAGACCCTCTTTTCCAGTCACTTTCCCTATCAATTCCCCACTCTGTACAAACTCCCCATCCTAGGTCCCAAATAGTAATAGTGCCCCTTCTGGTGCCCCACATAGTAATTGTACCCATAACGGCATATGATAGACCCATTAGGTAGGTAGACAGTGCCTCCTCCATTAAATTAGGGAGGTAGACAGGGCCTACCCCAGTTATTAGCCAGCAGGGACAGGGCCAGTTACTAGCCAGAGCAGTGACAGGACCAGTTACTAGCCAGGCAGTGACAGGACCGAGTTACTACCAGGCAGTGATGGACCAGTTTACTGGCCAGGCAGGGACAGGGCCAGTTACTAGCCAGGCAGTGGACCAGGGACAGTTTACTGGCCAGGCAGTGACAGACCAGTTACAGCCGGTCAAGGGCCAGGGCCAGTTTACTAGCCACGGCAAAGTGCAGGACCAGTTATTAGCCAGGCAGGGAGAGGGCCAGTTACTAGCCAGGCATGACAGGGGCCAGTTACTAGCCAGGCAGGACAAGGACAGTATACTAGGCCAGGCAGTGGACGGGACCATTTACTGACTGGCCAGGCAGAGTGGACAGGACCAGTTACTAGCCAGGCAGGGCCAGGCCCAGTTTAAAGCCAGAAGTGACAGGACCAGTTACTAGCCAGGCATGACAGCCAGTTTATTAGCCAGGCAGGAGAGAGGGCCAGTTACTAGCCAGGCGTGACAGGGCCAGTCTACTAGCCAGGCAGGTGACAGGACCAGTACTAGCCAGGCAGGGACAGAACCAGTTTACGTAGCCAGGCCAGTGACAGGGCCATAACTACCAGCGGGACAGGCAGTTACTAGCCAGGCAGTGACGGGACCAGTTACTAGCCAGGCAGTGACGGACCATTTACTAGCCCAGGCAGGGAACAGGGACAGTTACTAGCCAGCAGGGCCAGAGCCAGTTACTAGCAGGGTCAGTGACGGGACCAGTTACTAGCCATGCAGTGACGGGGACCAGTTACTAGCCAGCAGTGGACAAAGGGCCATTTACCTAGCCAGGCAGGGAGCAGGGCCAGTCACTAGCCAGGTCAGGGACAGGGCCAGTTAATAGCCATGCAGGGCCACAGGGCCATCAGTTTACTAGCCAGGCAGGGACTGGGCCAGTTACTACCAGGCAGTGACATGACCAGTTACATAGCCAAAAAGCCCCAGGACAAGGACAGATACTAGCACAGCAGGGCCCAGTTACTAGCCAGGCAGTGACAGACCAGTTACTAAGTCCCAGGCAGGTCCAAGGGCCAGTTACTAGCATGGCAGTGACAGGGCAAAGTAACTAGCCAGGCAGTGACAGGACCAGGTTATTAGCCAGCCAGTGACAGGGCAAGTAACTACCAGGCATGACAGGGCCATGTTACTAGCCAGGCAGGGACAGGGACATTTACTATGCCAGGCAGTGACAGGCCAGTTACTAGCCATGCAGAGACAGGACCTATTTACTAGCCAGGCAGGGACAGGTGCCAGTTATTAGCCAGGCAGGGAGAAGGCCAGTTATAGCGCAGGCAGGACAGGGCCAGTTACTAGCCAGGCATGACAGGACCAGTTACTAGCCAGGCAGTGACAAGGCCAGTATATTAGCCAGGCAGGGAAGAGGGCCAGTTACTACCACCAGGCAGTGACAGGCAGGGCCAGTTACTAACTAGCCGGAGGCATGGACAGGGCCAGTACTAGCCAGGCAGGGACTGGGACAGTTTTTACTAGCCGAGAGCAGGGACAGGGCCTTTTACTAGCCCAGGCCAGGACGGGACCATTACTAGCCAGGCAGTGACGGGACCAGTTACTAGCCAAGGCAGGAAAGGGACAGTTACTAGCCCGGCAGGACAGGGACAGTTTTTACTAGCCAGGCAGAGGGACACTGGCCAGTTACTAGCCAGGCAGGGACAGGGACAGTTACTAGCCCAGGCAGGGACAGTTGGCCAGTGACTAGCCAGGCAGTGACGGGACCAGTTTTACTCAGCCAGGCAGTGACGGACCAGTTACTAAGCCAGGCTCAGGGACAGGCCAGTTACTAGCCAGGCAGGGGACATAGCCAGTTACTAGCCAGGAGTGACGGACCAGTTACTAGACCAGCAGTACGGGACCAGTTTACTACCAGGCAGGGACAGGGACAGTTACTACCAGGCAGTTGACAGGGCCAGTTACAGCCAAGAGGCAGTGACAGGACCAGTTACTACCGCAGGCATGAGGCAAGTTACAAGCCAGCAGGGACAGGACCAGTACTAGCTCAGGCAGGGCAAGTTACTAGCCAGGGGCGAGTGACAGGGCCAGTTACTACCAGGAGTGACAGGGCCAGTTACTATCCAGGCAGTGACAGTGCCCAGTTACTAGCTTAGGGCAGTGACAGAACCAGTTAACTAGCCAGCGCAGGAAGCATGGCCCAGTTATTATCCAGGCAGGAGAGGCCAGTTGACTAGCCGGCAGGGGACAGGGCCAGTTACTAGCCAGGCAGGGACTTTGACCAAGTTACTTAGCCAGTCAGGGACAGGGCCATTACTTAGCCAGGCAGGGACAGGGCCAGTTACAAGCCAGGGCAGGACAGGCCAGTTGACTAGCCAGGCAGGGCCAGGACATTTTACTACCAGGCAGGTAACAGGCCAGTTACTATCCATGCAGTACAGTTCTCATTACTAGCCAGGCAGTGCCAGGACCAGGACCAGTTACTAGCCAGGCAGGGCCAGACCAGTTACTAAGCCAGGCAGGGCAGGACCAAGTTACAAGCCAGCAGTGAACAGACCAAAAAAAAATTTTTTACTAGCCAGGACAGTGACAGGACCAGTTACAGCCAGCAAGGGCCATGACCAGGACCATTTACTAGCCAGGCAGGAGCCAGTTACTAGCCAGGAAGTGACAGGACCAGGTACTAGCCAGGCAGGGCCAGTACCCGAGTTACTAGCCAGGCAGGGCCAGTTACTAGCCAGGCAAGTGACAGGCCAGTTATTAGCCAGGGGGCCAGGCAATCTAATTAGCTCATGGGGCCAAGGGCCAGTTATTAGCCCAGGTGCCAGTTAATTTATCCATGGGCCAGTTATTAGCCAGGGGGCCAGTTATTAGCCAGGGCCAGTTATTAGCCAGGGGGCCAAGGGCCAGTTATTAGCCAGGGGCCCGTTATTAGCCAGGGGGCCAGTTATTAGCCAGGGGGCCAGGGCCCGTTATTAGCAAGGGGCCAGTTATTAGCCAGGGGGTCAGTTATTAGCCAGGGGGCCAGTTATTTAGCCAGGGGGCCCAGGGCCAAGTTAATATCCAGGGGAGCAGTTATTAGCCAGGGGCCATGTTATTAGCCAGGGGGCCTGCCAGTTATTAGCCAGGGGCCAGTTATTAGCCAGGGGTCAGGGCCAGTTATTAGCCAGGGGTCAGTTATTAGCCAGGGGGCCAGGGCCAGTTATTAGCCAGAGGGGCCAGTTATTAGCCAAGGACTATTTAATTACCAGGGGCCAGGGCCAGTTCTTAGCCAGGGGCCAGGGCCAGTTATTAGCCAGGCTGGGCCAGGTCCAGTTATTAGCCAGGGGCCAGTTATTAGCCCAGGGACCAGGGGCCAGTTATTAGCCAAGGGCCAGTTATTAGCTAGGGGGCCAGGGCCTATTTTTATTATCCCAGGGCCCAGTTATTAAGCCAGTGGACTAGTTATTAGCCAGGGGGCCAGGCCATTTATTAGCCAGTGAGCCAGGGGGCCAGTTATTAGCCAGGGCCAGTTATTAGCCAGGGGGCCACAGGGCCATTTATTAGCCATAGGCCAGGGCCATTTTAGCCAGGGCCAGTTATTACCAGGGGGCCAGGGGCCAGTTATTAAGCCAGTGGCCAGTTATTAGCCCGGGCCAGATATTAGTTTAAAAAATAAATAAAAATAATACTCACGTGCTGGAGCCGCACCTGCTTCTGGCCAGAGGCGAGATCAGCTTGGGCTGCAGGACTGGGAAGGTGTGAGCCAAGTGAGCCGTCTCATACTGAATCAAGCAGTAGAGCTAGCCTGCCTCCAGATCCCTCTCTGCACCCTCCGGCCCCGCTCCCTGAAACTGTTAACCCCATAGACGCACTGACAAGACCCATCAACAGACCCCAAGCTGCAGGCCGCTGCGGAGCACCAGGCTCCACTGCGGCCCTCAGCTGCGGCGCGGCGGCCAGGCGGACCCTCCGTAGTGGCCCAGCCAACGACTCTATGTCACATCAAACTGCAGTATAATGCACCCCTCTTACTGCGGCGGCCCTCAGTTGCGGCACGGCGGCTGCAGGATCATCTGTAGTGACCGCAGCCCGCCTCTGTCTTAACTTGCTGGGGACTGCGGAGCATCACGGCTCACTGCAGCGGCCCTCAGCTGTGGTCGTGGGCGCGGCCGGCAGCCCTCTGTAGTGGCGCGCAGCAGACATCAAATGCGTTGCTGGAACTTGTTTGCTATTTCCAAAGTACACAGCACCGCAGGCACTGCCTTAGCAGCCCATCGCGGCGGCTTGCTTCACTCACCCGGCGGCACAGCTATAGAGTGCTAGGCCGCCACAGTTTCCCAGCTGCGCGGCCCGCCGGGCATCCGTCCGGTCGGGCCGGTTCTCAGTCCGGGCCTGTTTCCCTGGCTCACCCTGCTTACAGCAAAGCAGCCACCCCAAAAAGGGCGACCCAGCACTAGAACCTTATCCTGAACATACCCTGGCCAAAACAGAGAGCAGAAAGATAGCAGACAGAGCACAGACAAAACAGAAAACAAATAGATAAGCGATATCAGGTAAACCAAGGCAGAACCAGAGAAAGTAACACAAGTCCAACTAGAGCAACACAATAATATAGCAAATCCACACAAACACAATAGCCAGGACACAGGAGAAATCACAGGCATGGGATGAGTAAATAGGTTTAAATAACCTGACCCAGATAGGGATTGAGCCTAGGACACAATCCACTAGGTTCTGTAAAGAACCCTGGCTGAAGCAGAAAATTAACAAGTGGTAGCACACTGCAGACATGTGCTCCGTAAAGGTATGCTCCTGTGACTTATTCATTTTTTACTAGTCGAACAATAATGGACAAATGTAATGAGCATCCTTCTTGGTCATTATGCACCCCAACGTAGCCAAGCATCTCTTCATGCATACTATTCTATACACTAGTACCAATAATTCTCCTCCCCTCAGCACCCTTCATATCTAACCAAAGGAAAACTCTTTATAGAGTTGGTATGTGTTTATGGATGTTGATAGGTTGGCTACCTATGACATTTTCTCCAGTCTGTGTTTGACTGTTAAGGGAAATAATGACAATCTCTGTACAATGCTGCAGATTCTGTTGCTGCTATAATAGCTACAGAAAATAAAGAAATCCTATTAGCTTTATTTAACTAACAGTATCTACTGTTCTACCTCTGTTAAGGCATCGTGTATGGCACTGGAGAAAGATGGAGGCACCTGCGTCGTTTTGCAGTCACTACTTTGAAGAATTTTGGCATGGGAAAGAGAAGCCTGGAGGAGAAAATTAAAGAAGAGGCACAGTATTTGATAGCCGAGTTCAAAAACAGTGAAGGTAATGTTAGTAGAGACTAAAGAGTAGCCAGCTAGAGATGGAACAATGTCATATAAATCACATATAGTAATCACAATTTACAAGACTTTAGGAAATAAGTAATAACTCCTAAGTGGTTATTAAACAACCATTTGGGAGTTTTATTGGAGTAAAGTATATTTATTAAGTATTAAAAATGATACAAAAGGAACTAAATGTAAGATCCAACATTAATGAAAAGGTGAACATGGACTCAACTTTGGAATTGATGGAAGCTCTGGATACTAGCACTTCAAGGTTTCCATGGCCAACATTCACTTTCTATTTTGATATTCTCCACAAGGATTAATCCATTTTCAGAGCTGATGGACTTTTCTAATATTATAGAAGTCTTGGTTGACACAAATTTTTAAGCACAGATTGACTGAACACTTAAAGGGGTTTCTGGGATAGGCTATCAATGTGTGATCAGTGCCAGAACCGATCCTGATCAGCCCAACAGGGGTTTAGCAGCATTTGAAGTAGAACCTCAAGACCTTCAGAGCATAGATGGCATGAATGCATGGGACACTGTATTGGTAATGCAAAATAGGGACGCATTGTAATGACCTTAACACCCTTGCCATGTTTGTGGCTAGCTGTTTCCCCATCTTATCCTCTCTTCAGAAGGCTACTACAAAAAAGACCACTAAAAGAAGAAGTACCTTGAAGGGTGCATAGCATGGCAGTGACCCCGTACATGTTGCAACGATAGGCAGAAGAAACCCCTGGATGGTAAACAGTTGACAAACTGATATTTTCAGACATGTAGGACAAGAAAATAGTTTGATGGGTGAAGTTGTGTAGAACAGTTATTATTTGGAATCTTGGAAATGTTCTACATTTTATTGTTGTGATGTTCCTATTAAGAACGATGAAAGGCATTAGTGTCGTGGTCACTGTAACCTATAGAGGTTCAGGGCAGTTCCTCTTGAAGTCTCTGGTGCACCCGTGTGAGTATGGGATGATGTAGGAGAAAGTAGCTTCTCACAAAGCCATAGCGGCACAGTAGGAAAGGCTGAGTAGCTTGCTTGGCATAGCCAGTAGTGATCCCTATTTGCGCACTAAATTGTAGGATCATGCCACAAGCATTCAATAAATCTGTTAAACTGCAACAGCTATGTATTTCTCTGGAGCCCCTATTACATGCCAATTCTACTTATCAACAGAGTTCTGGATGTGTGACCCCCACCACTTACAAAATGATAGCATTGAGCCAGGGCATAAAAAAAACCTTAAAGGGGTTGTCTCACTACATTCATCTTACCTCAGTCCTGTTTTCTTGGTCTCCCTTTGAATTCAGGGGCGTGTTTACTAGCTTCCTCTAGGATGCAGTAGAAGCCAGATCTGTAGCTACAGCAACCAGTGCTGGCAGCCTATCATGAGAGATTGAACAGGTCTGTAGCTATAGCGACCTGAGGAGCTGATGCAGCCCCTACAAGAGGGGATATCTCAGAACAGGTAGAATAATGTTAATGCACATACAGTCATATGAAAAAGTTTGGGCACCCCTATTAATCTTAATCATTTTTAGTTCTAAATATTTGGGTGTTTGCAACAGCCATTTCAATTTGATATATGTAATAACTGAGGGACACAGTAATATTTCCGGATTGAAATGAGGTTTATTGTACTAACACAAAATGTGCAATATTAGTTATTAGATATATAAAATTGAAATGGCTGTTGCAACACCCAAATATTTAGAACTAAAAATGATTTAGATTAATAGGGGTGCCCAAACTTTTTCATATGACTGTGTATAGCAAAGTGACTTGTTTTTGCAAGATCTTTAACATAAAAAGCAATCCTTGTAGTGAGACAACCCCTTTCAGATTTGATAGTCAATAATAGATTATCGCCGATGACCATTAAAGTCTATGGGAGAGGAACAACACCTTCATTCTTACACCCAAACAGGGATGGAGAAGCTGGAATTAACATCCACAACAGTCAAATGGATACGTGCTACATCTTAGGCAACACATTTAGGTTATAAAACCACAGAAAAAAACTCACAGACCATTCACTATCCCTTTCTTGCACCACAGCATGACCCTTAAACCTGCATGACCCACAAATTAAAAAGTGCCAGAAGGCAGTATGATTTGAACCACCATTTTAGTTGAACTGGACATTTACTATCCCTGTCCTGGAACGCAGCATGAGCCCCAAACCTGCATGACCCACAGATTAAAAAGTGCTGGAAAAAGGAGTCTTTCAACCACCATTTTAGTTGAACTGGACATTGACTATACCTGTCCTGGGCCACAGCATGAGCCCCAAACCTGCATGACCCCAGATTAAAAAGTGCCGGAAAAAGGAGTCTTTCAACCACCATTTTAGTTTCACTGGACATTGACTATACCTGTCCTTTACCACATCATGACCCCTAAACCTGTTTGACCCACAGATCACAAAATGGCACTATGCTATTTTGTACAGTGACTGTCATTCAGTATATTTTTTGGTAACTGACATTTGTTTACAGAATTTATTCTGGGGAAGTTTTATTTATAGTTTTACATTATTATCATTTTGCTTTTTTTTCAAGTGTGATAACATACAACATACATCCCTCCCTGCAGTTTTTAAAGGTATCATCCGCACACCCCATAAGTAATAAAAATGTCCTAATCATCCCCAAAACACTTCTTAGTTGAGAAGACATTTGCCCTCCTGGCTTCTGAGAGTGATTCCGCCAATCAATTCAATGGTTTCATTTTTCCTCCAAATCCTTCTTCAGTGATTAGGGACAGACTCCCCTGGAGATCAAATGATGCGACCCCATAGTGACTCCAGCCCCAGAAAATTTTAAGCCTCAAATTGTACAATTTGTGTCCAGCCCTGGGGCCCTTTTTTGGCACCTATCAATTCACCTGTGGTGACTACAAAATTGCTGGATTCAAATTTAACTGCAAGGTGGCTCTATCAACAAAGCTGGCTTGCGCCAAAGTGCAAAATACACGTATCTGAAATGTATACGGATAATAAAAGGTATTTTTGGCACCTATCAACCTGTGGTGACTACAAAATTGCTGGATTCAAATTTAACTGCAAGGTACCTCTATCAACAAAGCTGAACTGGGCAAAATTGAAAAAGAACACCTATCTGAAATGTATACTGATAATCAAAGTGGAGTTTTGCACCTAACAAAGAGACCTGCTGTTATTAGAAAAGATGTGTATCCTAATATAAGTTCAGGCTGCCCAATATCCAAGTAATATTTCAACAGTAAACTGTTAATAATAAAGCTATTGCAATGCAATGTCTGCAATACAATATCCAGTATTCTTTAAAGAGCTTGTCTGTGTTCGCCCCCCCCCTGCTCCCACCTGTGACTTTACAGCAGTAGATGCTCCTTTAAAACTCTCTGCCTAACTACCTAAAATCTGCAAATCTCTGATCTAACTGAGTTCTAAGGATCACAGCTAAAAGTAGAGCTGTCTCTGTGAACAAATAGAATAATTTCACTGCGCTGTTTGGACAGAGGCAGAGCGCACGTCCTACTGCTTTGAGATACTGACACACACTGAACTATGTAAGGGAGGGCTGTTCTATGTAAAACGAGGTCATGTGATTTTTCCAGCCAATCGCAACCATACACATCCCAGTCATGACATCACACACACATCTCACCCTGCTCTATTCTGTAAGCTGATTTGCTGGCCGCCAAAATGACAGGAAGCGCCGAAAATGGCGTGATATTAATAGATTATGCACAGATTTTAACCTAAATTATCGCGTGATCTAAAAAATCCGATCAACGTAAATACCATGCAGATTTCAACTTTGTCGATAATAATCGCTCAATACTAGTTATTGATAATGGGGGTCTGACCGATAGCAGTGCTGCTGTTTAGGGAAAAAGATGAGGGAAAAAGATATGCAAACTGACCATATTGTTGTGGCATGGCTTGATCATATGCCCTGACATTTAAGATGGGAATATGCCATTAAAATATGTTGTTTTACATATGTGGAAACAATGCTAAGAACTGTATTTTTGTAATACAATGTATTCTCAAGATAAATCTCTTAACAGGAAAGCCTGTGGATCCAACTTTTGGCTTCAGCTCGGCCGGCTCCAATATAATTTGCTCTCTGGTTTTTGGGGAGAGGTTTGACTATAGAGATGAAGAATTTTTGACTTTGCTTTATCTCATCAACAACAGCTGGCACCTAATGAGCTCCACTTGGGGACAGGTTAGATGAAATTTTGAATTTTTACCAAAATTGTTTTAAAGTGTATCCACACCATGCACTAATTTATTATTCTTTTTTCAGCTTCTCTTTGTTTTTCCAAAAATAATGAAGCGTATTCCAGGCCCACACAGAAAAATATACAAAAACTATCTAAAACTTGGGGCTTTCGTGGCAAAGAGACTTCGAATAAATAAAGAAACGTTTGACCCAAACGTTCCACGTGACTTCATTGATTGCTTTCTCTTAAAAATTGAGCAAGTAAGTATCCTATTTACTATACATTGGTTTCTCCCAATCCAAAAATCCAACCACTTTTAACATAGCACTGGGGCTTACAACAATTGTAATGCCACCGCATGTTGACCCCTCTCCTATGATACACACTTGATAAACCACAACAAAACGAGAGTATTGGGTATAAAAAATCTCATTTTTATTGTATAACAATCTAAAAGCCAAAATGTAAGTGCAAACATGTACTACGTGTTCATAAAAATCCAAAAAGACAGAGAGATGTCACAATCACATCACAGGGTAATGGTCTGTGTCTGCATAATTCTAAACGGTATACTAATAGATGGAAAAGTAACCACGATTAGACAACACCATAAAGTAGACGAACCACTCAACACATCAGATTGATGTATAGTACTATTCCAAGTGGAGTGAGTGTCCAAAAAATAGAAAAGGTGTAATGTCTAATCATACCTGGATGAGAAGTTAGTCTCCCATGCCCCGACGCGCGTTTCGCGTGTAAATAACGCTTCCTCAGGGGGATATAACATATAGATCCAACCTCTCTTAAATACCCGTCTCTATGAGCCCTAATCAGGAGGTATAGCTGCGGCGCATGCGCAGCGTTCGGAGACGGCCATACCAATGCCCCATATCCGGCGCTCCCGTGCCACGGCGCATGCGCGAAAGGGCTACTTCCGCACATGCGTGTAACACATTACGGTCGCCGGAGCGGTGCTGGTAATAGACCATCCACACTGCGCACGCGCACCACCTCCGATAGAGACCGCAGTCCCAAAACGCAGGGCATATGCAACAGCAGAGAGAAAGAAAGTACTGCGTTCACATCACCACAGGATATCGTAATATAACATGACCCCGCCTGTTGTGAGGATGAGTATACATACAGACATGGGAATAAATAGATATATAATTATACGGTAACATAGATAACACATATATATAAGTCACTACATGTACATTGAAGTCAGACAATAGAAGTTCAGTATGTCATGAAATCCATATCCCGGATATCGATGTCGGACTATGATGGTGCAAAGAGTAACGAGAGGTAAGATTCCATGGATCCATATGAAAATAAACAAGGATACAACAAATAATAAAATTAGTGAACGTGATTAAAAACACATGAAAGTAAATAATAATAAATGAGGAGAGACAAAGTGAAAAGAGAACAACAACAGTAGTAAAGGACAATGATATTAGCAGAGCTAGGTTTGTAATATCATTGTCCTTTACTACTGTTGTTTGTTCTCTTTTCACTTTGTCTCTCCTCATTTATTATTATTTACTTTCATGTGTTTTTAATCACGTTCACTAATTTTATTATTTGTTGTATCCTTGTTTATTTTCATATGGATCCATGGAATCTTACCTCTCGTTACTCTTTGCACCATCATAGTCCGACATCGATATCCGGGATATGGATTTCATGACATACTGAACTTCTATTGTCTGACTTCAATGTACATGTAGTGACTTATATATATATGTGTTATCTATGTTACCGTATAATTATATATCTATTTATTCCCATGTCTGTATGTATACTCATCCTCACAACAGGCGGGGTCATGTTATATTACGATATCCTGTGGTGATGTGAACGCAGTACTTTCTTTCTCCCTGCTGTTGCATATGCCCTGCATTTTGGGACTGCGGTCTCTATCGGAGGTGGTGCGCGTGCGCAGTGTGGATGGTCTATTACCAGCACCGCTCCGGCGACCGTAATGTGTTACACGCATGTGCGGAAGTAGCCCTTTCGCGCATGCGCCGTGGCACGGGAGCGCCGGATATGGGGCATCGGTATGGCCGTCTCCGAACGCTGCGCATGCGCCGCAGCTATACCTCCTGATTAGGGCTCATAGAGACGGGTATTTAAGAGAGGTTGGATCTATATGTTGTATCCCCCTGAGGAAGCGTTATTTACACGCAAAACGCGCGTCGGGGCATGGGAGACTAACTTCTCATCCAGGTATGATTAGACATTACACCTTTTCTATTTTTTGGACACTCACTCCACTTGGAATAGTACTATACATCAATCTGATGTGTTGAGTGGTTCGTCTACTTTATGGTGTTGTCTAATCGTGGTTACTTTTCCATCTATTAGTATACCGTTTAGAATTATGCAGACACAGACCATTACCCTGTGATGTGATTGTGACATCTCTCTGTCTTTTTGGATTTTTATGAACACGTAGTACATGTTTGCACTTACATTTTGGCTTTTAGATTGTTATACAATAAAAATGAGATTTTTTATACCCAATACTCTCGTTTTGTTGTGGTTTATCAATTGGTTTCTCCCAGTAATGTATGGCAGAGTTACCATTTACCCCGACTACTGGAGCAAGGAAGTAATACTATAGAGATTTACTTTTTTTCACTCATGTAAACATTTATTGGAGAGGTAGAGCTGATAGTCGGGAGTCTAAGCCAAAGAAGTCATAGTTTATTCAAAAAATGTGTAGGATTCATTCTCCATATGTAATTAACAGTAAAGATCCATCAATCCGAACAAACTTCATCTGGTAGGACCAGATAGGTAAAAGAGTAAATTTTGAAAGGATTGAGTTTTAACGATTTTTTATGTCTCCTACTACTGAATTTGTATGAAGATACTTATTGTATCTGCAGCGATCAATACATTATTTCTTGAGCAATTGTAAGTGATGGGAACTAATTAATCCTTATTCACTTTCTTTGCAGGAAAAGAAAAACCCTAATTCTCATTTCAACTATGAAACAATGTTAAAAACAACAGTTAATGTTTTTTTCGCTGGTACTGAAACAGTTGGGTCTACTCTTCGGTATGGTTTCCTGATCATGTTGAAACACCCAGAAATAGCAGGTAATAAGACTTACTATAGATATTTACTCTGCCTATCTATCTATCTATCTATCTATCTATCTATCTATCTATCTATCTTTCTCTCTCTCTCTCTTTAATCTATCTATGTATCTATCACTTTCTTTCTAACTGTTTATTGATCTAATATATGGCTGTCTATGTGTTATATAAATGGGGTACAAGCAGCACTCTAACATGTAGTGATAGAGATGTAATAATATAGATGCATATATCTAATGCCGTTTGAAACCTCTCCAAGGCTCTGAAAGGACTACAAATAACCGCAAGTTGCTTATCTTTATTGGGATTTGTGTACTTACGCTACCACTTGATTGACTATTATTATAAGTCGAAGGAGCAATAAAAGTTGTTTATATACTTTAAGAAGACAAAATCAATTCTTAGCGACCTATCTTTTGATTGTTGGTTCAAGTTCAAAAAAAGGGGTTGGAGGCCCCAACCTGGGTCACTGACTTTTGGTTATCAATTTTTTGAAGGTGTTCCTAGTGAAGCTGTGATAGAAATGTGTGTCAGACCAGGATGGCCCACCTCCAGTTCCGTCAAATGCTGGGCAAATAATGTATGGAAGTAGTCAGCACTCGAGGAGATGGTGAGTATTATCCATCCATGTCCCAGAAACAGTAACCACAGTGTCAATAAACAACAGTGCAATACAGCAACGTCTGGGCTGATGCCCTTCTTCAGGCTAGATACTGGTGAAGGAATGAGTCCCTTAATGGCTGACTATATTTACTATTTTGCCATAGGCAAACTTAAACTCTATCAGTTCTCAATCTATAAAGCACTACAACTTAACTTTTATTATGTATAACACTTAACCTCGATACACACTATTTAAAAAACCTGATTTCTAACCTCTCAATTTGTCCCTTTCTAATTGTGAAGGAATAACTCTTTTTCTATTATCAAGTCTGGTGGAACACCACCTATTAACAGGGTAAACCTATATACAGTATACAATGATCTACTAACTCTAAAAAGGAATCCAAAACATCTTACTTGGGCAGTCATCCCTAATCTGATGGACATAAAACCTATAAGGTTTCTTTGTGAGACTCTCTTTCTACTGTGTTACCCACTGCAGAGGGTCTCACAATGAAACCTTATATGGTTCATGTCCATCTGATTAGGGATGACTGCCCAAGTAAAATGTTTTGGATTCCTTTTTGGAGTTAGTATATCATTTTATATATAGGGTTCCCCTGTTAATAGGTGGTGCTCCACCAGACTTGATAACAGAAAAGGAGTTATTCCTTCACAATTAGAAAGTGACAAATTGAGAGGTTAGAAATCAGGTTTTTAAATAGTGTGCATCGAGGTTAAATGTTATACATAATAAAAGTTAAGTTTTAATGCCTTACAGATTGAGAACTAATAGAGTTTAAGTTTGCTTATGGCAAAATAGTAAATATAGTCATTAAAAGTCACTCTTTGTTCTCTTGCTAGATTCCCATTTTTTTGGAGACCTTAATGGCTGAAACACATCTTCTCCTGAAGCCCATTCCTTCTGTCTGCCATTAACAACAGCTTAGTGGATTGAGTGGTTTCAAGCCAATTCAGGACTCATTTCTTCACCTGTTTCAAGCTTTAAGAAGTGCATCGGCTTGAAATGTTGCTGTATTGCACTATTGCTCATTGACACTGTGGTGACTGTTTTAGTGACATGGATGGATCAATATAACTTTGCAAACTACAATATTCTCCATCTCTTGGAGTCCTGACTACTTCCATACATTGGGGCTCTTCTGTTATGCATCTATTTATCAGCCTATCTACCTTCTAGTTAGGTTTCAAAGTCTGTGTCCTGTCAATCAATAGATTGATCAGTCTGTTGATCTGTTTTGTACAATAAATTACTATGGTAAAGTCTGGAATATTGTGTATCATATACATTACAAAAATCACTACAACTATCATGTAACAGCACTACATGGTGAAGTATGCAGAAAAATGGACAAATCTAACTCAGTGTGGAAGGAGCTTAAAGGGGTTTTGCCACGATCTCATTT
This sequence comes from Phyllomedusa bahiana, assembly GCA_025379985.1. Classification (NCBI taxonomy): domain Eukaryota; kingdom Metazoa; phylum Chordata; class Amphibia; order Anura; family Hylidae; genus Phyllomedusa; species Phyllomedusa bahiana. Next base: position 44,855 of record JAODAL010001273.1, on the reverse strand, counting down.
CCTCCCTCCTGCATCCAGCTCTTCAACTCTGTGTGCTCAGAAGGGGGCGTGTGTGATTTGTGTGAATTGCATATCATGTGACCCAGCAGGATGACATCACCAGGCTTTTCCTCTCTCTAGTCAAAGAAAGGTCTCTTTATGTAAAGCATTGTGAATAGCTGAGAGGTAATGTTTTTGCTTCACAGCACAAGGGTCCTATGTTCAGATCCCTGCAGGAATCAAACCTGTGTTGTTGTTTTTTTTTTTCTCTTTACCAATGCACAGACCTGATTGAGGTTTCTTTTTTATTTATTTGCACTGTTTGACTAATTACTAAGGAGCACAGAAGTAGAATGACAGCACCTGGGGTTTGAACACTCAGTAGCTGCCTGAGAGGAGAAGTGATGTCTGAGCATGTGCGACCAGGACTGAGGAGCTCTCAGCCATGGTTGTATCCCCTGGAGATGAGCTGTAAACAATGGATCACTAAAGGAGTGGCTAAGACCAAAACGGTGCAGAATTTATAATAATAATGAATGGTGAAAATGTTTGTTATTTATTTGCAACACTTCCCTTTGACTCCAATTTTACTTCGTGGCAAAACCCACTTTAAAAGCAAACCCGATAGCACTCATATTTTTCTATACAAACTAAGTGCACAGTGGTGATCTGTATACATAGCTATATCCTGATCTTTTATTGCAAAATCCCTTCTTAACATCCTGCTCTGTTTATGTAACTTTCCTGCTTCATTGTTATCTTCTTCTGGTCCCCTTTTCCACGCCTCCTTCCTTCTGTAATTTACATAATCATTGTAGTAGTCCCATGTCTGCGCTCTTTCAACCTTCAGTCTAGTAGTGGCATCTTCTCTGCCGGACAGTCGACCCCTCTATTACGCATGCGCAGAAGACAGCTGATGCAGAGATCGCATCAGCCTACTTCCTGCTGCTCATCGAGGATCCGGAGGAGTCAAGTATTAACATATATACACATACAGTATCTCTGTCTATATATGTGTACATGTACTGTATATCTACATATATAAAATAATTTTTTCCGACCCTGAAAGAAAATTCAACACAGAATATACTGAGGTGGTTGTTATACCATAATAAACACACCTATAGTATAGCTAAGGCGAGATAGTGCAGGGTCGCTGAGATCTATGGATGAGAAAAGATGGAGGGAGTCGGTTAAGTCCTGCTATCAAGGGGACACTGTGAAGGGATACTCTCAGGATGCACAGCACCACTGATGCATGCGCAGTAAGGAATGGCGAAACTGAACTAGTGCTTAAGTCCGGGACTGAACTTTGAGACGCAGGCACGAGATTTGGTCTTCCAGTGATAAAATTATGTTAATACAGGGGCAGGGAGAATTAAAATCAGAAAGAACTAAGTAATGAAAGGAACACAAAAGGACATTAATTTGTATATAATTTGAGGCCATACATTTATTTTCATGGACAAAATCATGGTGACAGGTCCTCTTTAAAGCCCATGTACAAAAGAGATACATTATCCACTACTGAATCAAAGAAAGGAACTCTAGTAGTGTTGAGCGATTATTATCGACAAAGTTGAAATCATCACAGTTTTTTACGGGATACAATTTTTAGATCACCCGCGATAATTAGGTTTAAAATCTACTGCATCATCACTAATATTGCGCAATTTCGGCGCTTCCTGTCATAGTAGTGCACATCCAGGCAAATCAGCTTACATACTATATGAGCAGGGTGATAGTGTGTGCGTGTCACTTACTACTGGATGTGTATGTTGCGACTTGGCTGGAAAAATCCCATGACCATGTCTGTTTTACACATAGAACAGACCCTTCCTGTTCATGATCAGCCTGTCCTGTCAACATCTCATAGCAGTAGGACGTCGCGCTCTGCCCGGATGTCCAAACAGCTCAGCGAAATTATTCTAATTATTCCACAGAGAACAAGCGGCTCTACTGTTAACTGTGAGCCTTACAACTTAGTCTTAGCATCATCATTTTTGAGAGATTTTTGTAGTTGAGGGTAGAGAATTTTAAAAGGAGCATCTACCGCAGTTAAGTCAACGAGGGGAGCGGGGGCGGGGCCACGTGGGCGAACACAAAAATCTCTTAGAGAATACGAGATACACTAGTTCACCCAAGACTTAGATAGTCAGCACATTGAACAACCTGCAATAGCTTTCATTTATTAACAGTTATCACTATTGAGAATATTCCTGCGATATTGGGCCAACCTGGAAGCTTATATTAGGATACACATCTTTTCTACGTAACTTGCCGGTCACTTTGTTAGGAAGCAAAACTCCACTTTATTCATTCAGTATACATGTTCAGTATAGGTGTACATTTTCAATTTGCCCATTCCAGCTTTGTTTGTTATAGCCACCTTGCAGTAAATTAGAATCCAGCAAAATTTGTAGTCAACACACAGGCTGAATAGTGCCAAAAATACCTTTTATAAATCGGGATACATTTCATATAATTGTTTTTTTTTACTTTGGGCGCAGTTACAGATTTGTTCATCTTGATTGAGGCACCTTGAACTTACTGTGGAATACAGCAAATTTGTAGTATCCACCATAAGACACAGTGAATTGAAGGTGCCAAAAATACCTTTTAAATATCCGAAAACATTTCAGGAATATGTGTTTTTTCACTTTGCCGCAGGCCAGCTTTGTTGATATATCTACCATTGCAGTTTAAATTTCAGAACATACAGCAATTTTTAATCGTATTTCAACGCGACAGGCGAATGAATGAGAAAGTGCCGAAATAACCGTTTATTATCGAATACATTTCAGATATGTGTTCTTTTTCCTTTTGCGTCAGTCAAGCCTTTGTTTGATACAGATCTCCTTTGCGTTAAATTTTGAAGAATCCAGGAACTTATGTAGTCACCACAGTTGATAAGTGCCGAAAAAACTACCTATTTTATCATCAGTATACATTTCAGATTTTGTTTTTTTTCACTTTGGCGCAGGCCAGCTGTATTGATACAGACAGCGCGACCTTTGCAGGTTAAGACTTTGAATCCAGCAACTTTGTAGTAGTCACCACCACAGGAGTACACTAAGCTTCAGGTTGCCAAAAATACCTTTTAATATCTATGTTCTACATTCAGGACAGGTGTTTTTTTTTTTCACTTTTGGTCAGTCAAGCTTTGTTGATTACAATAGATTCTAACTTTGCAGTTAAATCTATGAATACAGCAATTTAATAGGCACCACATTGATATTAAAAGGTGCCAAAAAATACCTAGTATATATCCCGTATACATTGTCAGACATTGTTTGTCTTTATCTTTTCTTTTATCACTTTTGGTCAGTTCAACAGCTTGTTCATAATATTAGAGCTACTTTGTAGTTAAATTTGAATACACAGCAATTTGAGTACGTCCACACACACTCGTGAATTTGAGAGGTGCCAAAAAAAACCTGTTATTATCAGATATACATTTCAGATACTACGGTTTTCTATTCACTTTGTGGTCGCTCAAGCTTTTTTTTGGGGGGGTTTGAATAAGATCTACTTGCAGTTAAATTGATCCAGCAACTTTGTTAATGTCACCAACAAAGAGTACTGAATAGGTGCCAAACATAACCTTTTAATATCCGTATACATTTCAGATCAACGGGGTGTTTTTTTTTCACTTTTGGTCAGTCAAGCGTTGTTCGATAGATCTACTTTGCGCAGTTACCAATTTAGAATACCAGCAATTTAGGTAGTCACCACAGGTTGAAATTGATAGGTGCCAAAAAATACCTTTATTATCCCGTACAACACACTTCAGAACAGGTCTGTTTTTTTTTCAACCTTCTATGAGGTCAGTCAAGCTTTGTTGTATAGATCTACTTTTGCCAGATAAATGTGTTCGAATACAGCTAATTTAGCTACTATCACCAACACGTGAATCGAATAAGTGCCAAAACAACATAACCTTATAACATATCGCGCGTATATTACATTTCAAGACATGGTGCGTTTTAATAGAATCACTCTATTTGCGGTCAAGTCTATAGCTGAGGACGTATTTGTTCATCTTGCCCGAGCTCACTTTTTCTGTCAGTTAAAGTCTTCGCTACCCAATTTAGTAGCCTCACCACAGGTGAATTGATTAGGCTGCCAAAAAAATACCTTTATAATCAAGTCATATATTAACCAATTATCAGATACGGCTCTTTGTCTGTTCACACTTCTTATTGCGGTCAGTCAAGCTTGCTCTTATGAGAATGCGAGATCTTCTTGTCCAGTTAAATAAATTTTGCAAATGCCGCAGCTCAACGCTAGTTGTAGTCACCCACAGGCTCGTACTTGATGCAGGTTGCCCCGAACAAATACCTTTTAATATCCGTATACCATTTACCAACAGGTGTTTTTTTCACTTTCTTTGTGCAGTCAAAGCTGTTGAATAGATCTACTGTTGCAGTTAAATTAATTTGAATGACAGCAATTATAGCAACAGTATCATCCAGCAGGTGAATCTGATAGGTGCCCAAAAATACCTCTTTATTATCCGTATTAGACCATTATTCTCGCATAGAGCAACCGGTGTCTTTTTTCACTTTTTGGTCGAGATCAAGAAGCTTTTATGATAGATCATCACTTTCTGCAGTTAAATTCAATCCAAGGCGCAACGCGACTCTATCTACAGTGTCACCGACAGTTGTACTGATAGCATTCCCAAGAATACCTTTTAATCTATGCCTCATCCGTAACGAGGTACGCGGAAGGCAGTCTGGGATCCGGCTCGTTGCCAACGCGCAAGCGATGATGAAGCTAAGCCTACGCAGGGAAACGGAGGTCGTGCAAGTACCCAACGCGCCGTTTCATTCCAGAGCTACTGCACTGCGCCCGAAAGTTCCGCGGGTGGACTTGCTGATGTACGCACAGTGGATATGGCTACCCAGGGTCGTTCTACCTTTACCTTACGTACTTGGCTTGCCTCATGAGCGCGGCCGGGTTAGCAAGGCCGATTGCTGGTGCGCACAGCAGATTCGCGTTGAAAATCCAGGAATGCACAGCAGAGGGGTGCGGCAGGGGTACTCGTGGGTACAGGCAGACCGTGTCATTGCAGCGCTGGCAGAGGTTCGTCGGTCGAGGCTAGCATACAGCTACATGCCGGCAGGGCAGGGCTAACAGGCATAAGGTCAGGAACGTAAGCACGGGCGGACTTGGTACACTGATACTCAATCACCGGACTTGAACTCAACGTCTCATGCGCATGTTGAGTTTCTACTTTGACGTATATCTCACTTCCTTGACGACTAGGCCTAGTCTAGTCGAGACAAGAGCCTCTCAACAGCGAACACACTCAACAGACGAGTGTGCGCGCGTCGTGAGTGCTAGGGATGTCTACCATATATAGGAACCAACGTGGATGCGCCGTGCATATTTCACACGGCACTTAGCGCAGCAGACGATCTCATGGCCGCGCGTGCCCGGCTGTCAAGCTGGAGACAAGACACACACTGGGGACCTGGTTCTCTGTGTACGGGGTAATTCCAGACTAGTGACGCAGCAAAGGACCACACTGCTGCGCGCGAGCCATTGCGCCAGCATTGCACCTGTTCAGGCCGGACCCCAAGTCGGCGAACACACGTGTGTGACGTCCGCGGGGAAAGGCCTTTAGCGCGTACCGGGACGCCGACGTGACAAGTTCCCCCCCCCTTAGCTCTCACCACCCTCTTCCTTTGAAATTGAACAATAGGGCAACATAGAGGTGAGGGAAGCAGGGGACAATTGGTCCTCAAGGTCTTCCCAACGAAACGCTCCTCTCGGGCCGATAGCCCTCCAGTCGATAAATACAAGAAACCAAGCACACACCCCTCTCAACTGTTTCGAACTCATTTCATCCCCCACACCTACTTGTCTCTCAAAGGGCTGTATCTGTGGGCTTGAAAAAAGGGGGGGGGGGGGGGAGTGGGGGGATGTCGGGGGTACAGTATGGGAGGGGCGGAGGGATGCTGTCAATGGCACGGGCGGACCCGCTATGGAGGAGGGACAGGCGTTTTAGAGTTCGGGATACGTAGAGTCGGGGGCAGGCGAAGCTTATAGGAGATGGGGCTCTGCCAAACACTGGCGAGTCGCATGCGACTACACAGAAAATGGCCCAGTATTCTCCGTTCGGGGATGCCCCTCACACGAGAGGTACTGGTGCACCATCAAATACGGCCGTATCGTAGTTGCACTCTCTAAAGCCAATAGACTCCACCAAACCCCGAGATCCTGCACTGGGGAGCGTTTGGATCGACAATACAGGCACGAGCGGACGGGCACACCGGGGAGCGCGCCTCAATTTGTCAACGAACCTGATACGCTTCTAGAGTAGTATGCTGTGGCCATAAAGCTCGTTCGCACGCGCAGCGCGTGTCGCTGTCGGTGTGACCTGCTGGTGCGACTCACCAGGAGCGGCTCTAAGTGGATGGCACCACACTACTGGGCAGTGTCCCAAGGGGGCGGGGCAGTGAGGGCAAGAGAAGGTAGGTTCGCTGAGGCGTGTCGGGTGGGTCGGGGATTGTAGAAACAATAGTCTTCAAAATTTAGGGGGAGGGCCCCAGTGGTGTTCAGGACTCATAAAGAGTGTTAAGAAATCTCTGCCCAGGAGAGAAGATCGACCAGTTTGCCGGACGAGCGGAAACAAAAGTGCCGCATGGTAAGGATTTAGAGCGCGTCAACAAGTATCGTGTAACTTTCCCGTTCTACTACATCTCCCTTAGTGTTGAGGGTGGTATGCAAAAGAATGAAAAATCCAACTGAATCTGCAACTGACGCGCGGACTGTTTCGAGAGAGGACCGCGCGAAAATTGTAGTCTGAACAAAACTGGACTCCTCTTCGGAGACAACATGCAAGACGGAGAGCGAGTGCGCTCAAGAGTTTTACACAAGGATATTGTAGGATAAATGTGTGGCGCAGCTGGGTGGCAGAGGGTAACCTCAGGGGGCAGCTGGGATAAAGGTGAGCATCCATTTCGAGAAGTGCGAGTTCGGCCTGATCACTGGCACCATATGGACCGGTAGTTTCCACAGATGAATTTGGAAAGATCCGGATTGACAAATCCACTCGACCGGACATCGGGCAGCCAGGGATTTTTTTTAGCACTACAGCCACTAGAGGCTATCTTAGGGAGGGGTGACTGAAAAGGGGTGAGGGGCGCGGTGGGGGCAGGGGGGGGGGGAGGTGTGTGTCTTGAGCGCGAGGAACCTTATTTCGGAGCACAGGAGACAGGCAGCGCCATCACCAAAGTCCCTGAAACGGAGCTTGCAGCAAGAGTGGGCCACCAGTCTAGTAAGCGGGGAGACCAGCTGAAGAGAACTTATGATTTCTGGATGCCCATCTGTGTTCGTAGAAGAATGTTCCCCACTTCAGGATTCTAAGCCGCAAGCCGTCGGCGCACATACGTCTTCCGAGGGGACACACGTTGAAGATCCACGGGGGCAGCGTTGACAGGCGTTCAGAGGACAATGTGCTGTGGAGGAGAGTCGAGACCACCACCCTATCAGGTCGCGCGAGATAGGGCGTCACTAGACGTTCTTCCTCCCCCTTGGCTGCGCGAAAGTGTAAGCAGGAAAGTTACCAAACGGGCGAAGAAAAGCTGACCATCTAGCCGCGGGGATCAGAGCGATGAGACCCGACTGAAGATCTATATGAAGGTTTTTAATGGTCGGTGAAAATACAATAGGGTGGACGAGCCCCCCTCCCGAGAAGTGTGAACGGCCCCACCTTCTATGGCGTCCACGCGTTAATGGCCAGTAAATCGCGATTCCCCTAGGTTTAAAACAATCTCTCCTTCGGCCTTGAGAGAAAGTTTCTGTTGGCAAGAAGACAATTCCGCCCTATGCCGTTTACACACCATGGAGGCCTCTGCACAGGAGGACAGTCACGGCACCCCCCGAGGAGAGCAATTCGACTATCCAGAAATGAAGGGCTAGTTCGGGACCGGGCTATAACCAAGAACCGAGCAGAATCCACGAACCGCGGCAATTAGAGACACCTTGGTGAAGCCATTGAGCTTCCGGCGGCCAGGACCTTGGGATTGGGCGCTTTTTCTTCTGGTACTAGAGCCACCAGAGGAAGCCACAAGCGTATAGAAATGTGGGATAAATTTGATCTAATGAATAATTGCAAATCCCTAGGAAACGTGAATGGCCGAAGGCTCCCACCCGTTTGGGCCACAGCAGCGCTACAGCGAGAGTTTTGAGGGCGATCCATCCGGAGCCCTTAATCAGAGACGATGTAACCCTAAAAAGGTGGCAGGCCTGGATGCGTTTCGACAGGCAGTAGATGACATCTTCTCTGGGTTTGGCAAATCGCTGGATGATCGGTACAGGAGTCCACCTGAGGACCTGCACGACGTGGAGGCAGTCAGTTGAGTTACGAGATCCGGAGAAGAAATGAATGGAATATCGTCCCAATGTGAGACAAATATACACGCTGTGAGAGTATGTCCCCGGAACAAGATCTCATTGACGAAGCTTTGGAAATACAGCAGGGAGCGTTCAGAACCGAAAGGCATAACCCAGATACTCAAGTGCATCCCGCGTATTAAACGCTGTTTTCTTATCTCCCAGATTCGTCGACCGGCCTTCTCTAATACGAGCAAATTATAAGTCTACCATGAGAGCGGCGAAGATCCACTATGGAGAATTATTTTCTCGCTTGCCACGCATATTGCGGTCGAAGAGTATCCGATACAAGGATGCAGAGGGTAGCGATTCTTATGTTGACTTCTTATTCTAACTGCCCCGCAGTCGATGCAGGCTGAAGAGACCCATCTTTTTCTCCACAAGAAGAATCCGGCACCTGCCGGAGACGAGGACTTACGGATAAACCACTTTGCGGATGTTCTTCCTTGATGTATTCATACATTCCGCCTTTAGTCTCCGGGACGTGTAGAGTGGATAAACCCGGCCTACTGGGAGGAGTACGAGTCGCCAGGGTGCAGGGTCCAATGGTACAGTCGTGAAGGCCGAGTGAGGTAGGGAGGTCTGTTTCGGCCTGCCCTCATACCTCTCGAAAAAAACATCAATAGCAAGTCCAATATGCGTAGGTAGACCTGAGGAGGCTTGGCATGACTTCAGGAAAGCGACCTGATGAGCGAGTGAAGGATACAGACAGTGCAACTTGAGTGACACGGCGGTAACCCCAACTAGACATGACCTTCAGCCTGTTAGCTCCAATCCAATGCGTCGAGGAGTAATGGTCCTCGCAGCCAAGGAAGGCCCATGCAGGATTTCAGAGGAGGACCGAGGCAACGCAGACAAGAACGTGGCTGACGTTCCTTGTGAAGGTCCCTCAATCTGGCGGAAGAGGGGAAGCCGATTAGAGAAATGTAGTTAGGCGCTCCTTAAGGCATTCGCCATTCTGACGACGACTCTAAGGACTCAAAAATGGGTTTCAGCCAACTGAGAGTCAACAATCACCGGAGAACGCAAACCTGGTTCACAAAGTTCATTTGGCTTATGAAATTTCCTGTCCTGTCCGATCAGAATCAATAATAGGTGGTGCCTAGACAAGGTTGCTGTCATCCGGAGAAAAGCACCAAATGTATAGAATACGACGGACATGTTGGCCAAGTACGGGCAGAGAGGCACTTCTGTTCTGACACACCAATGGGTTCCACCCTTACGATGCCCTAGGGTGCTGAAGTTTCCCGGTCGCACCGGACAGTCCCTTTCCCAATGACAGGTTGGCCAGAACCGCCACAATAAGAAACAACAGCTGCATCTGGCGAGCTGTGAAAGCCGTTCCTCCTCCTGGGACAGGTGGGTCTCACTCCCCCTCTACATAGCTGCATAGCGGTTCATCTCGGTCAGACCATCGAGGAGGAAGAGGCGTGACCCGCCCGAGAACGTGGGAGCCCAAGCGGCGGGAAAGGGCGGCGTGGACGACGGACTTTCCCGTTGTAGGCGCTAGCTTCCTGTTGCCTTTATCGGCGAGAAGCGAATATCCACCCTCGGGTTGCTAAATGATTAGGTCATCCAAGTTCAGCGTGGTATGATCCTGAGCGCGAGCTTGTCAACCTTTGAATTCGGCGCCCGAGACTCCTTGCCAAAATGTCGCCATACTACGGAAACTGCTAATTTATCGTATGTTCCAGTTCCAAGCTCCAAATCGAGAGTGCAAACTGCACGCATACTGACCGATCAGTCCGTGTCCCGCCTGATACACGAACCGAAGCAGCGCTGGGCGTACTCCAGCCGAAAAGAAGTAACGGCCTGGTTTCCTCAAAGACGGTAGGCGGAAACAAGCCCGGGATTGGAAGGTTTGAAGCGTCCCGACTGACAGAGGTCCCCCTCGAATCCCCATAGCTGGGCGTAGCCCAAGCCATAAAGGCATCTCCTAAGGTGAACAAGAGTATCTGACATTTATTAGCCACCTTGGCTCGCTCTGTAGCGTAAACGGCTGCCCTCATCATCTCGAGAGCGTGGATAGTAGACACGTGACCTGTAATGAATCCCTTCCCCCTGCACTAAACTAGGTACCTCCATCGTATCGACGAGCGGGATGCGAGATCAGAGATGTGTCCCCGGCAATCTGAAGCAGGTAGAGCAATGGATGCCGAGCAAACGGTATGCAGGGTGCAGGGGTGGCAGCCCTGGTGGAGGCAGATACAGAGGGATCGCCAGTTCTTGTCAACATGGCCTGTCAAAGACACTGGTCATGACTGATGCGTTTGAAACATCCTGCCTCGAGGTAGGGTCGACAGCTGTCGACGAATTGATATCCCGGAGATCAGGACCAGAGAGTGTACCAACTGGTCGATATCCATGATGGACCCAGGTCTGTAACTGGTTAACAGGATGTGGAGTCTCTGGATCCGCTGGGCCAACGCATCGTTGATAGCTAAGCCGACGCCAGGGAACGGAGTCTAAGCTATCCCCCGGTTTTCACCAGAAAAGGCCCAGCGATAACGGGATGGACTTGGCTGCGGCGTAGGCTACACAGGAGTCGATTACCCCTACTGTGACTTGAGCTTGCTATGCCTAGGCAGCGGGGTACAGCGTTGGGTGCAAAATCGAAATCCGGAGCGGGTCGTAGCTCCGGGAGACAGGCTAGAAGGTCAGGGCATGCGGCAGAGGTTTCGAGGTCTATGAAGTCAGTCAGGACGGTCGGGGCAGTGGAGGCGGCAACAGGCAAGTCAGGAAACGTACAAGCAGGCGGACGGTACACGGCAACAATCAACGACGCGAACCCAACACATTGAGCGACAAGTTTGGGCTACTTATAAGTCATCACATGTCACTCTAAATCAGCTCCTAAAACACAGCGGGGTGGGCCAACAGACATGGCAGCGTAGTGCTTAGATGTCCTACCAGTATTAAGGTACTCATCGCGGTCCGCAATTAACCCAATAAAGTGCTGCTCTCTGGCCCTCATTAAATCCGGAACCGAGCCGTCGCGCGCCTTAAGCAGCTCTTAAGCAGAGGGCATTAAAATGGCTAGCGCTTGGACGCAGCTGTCAGCAGCTGGAGGACAGGGAGCGGGGAGACTGGTAAGTACGGGTTTCTTCCCAGCCCTCGGTTGCAGAAGGAACCACAAAACAACGGCATGCGGCAGCCGCAGCACCACTGCCTGGAGCCACCGAGTGGCGCCCGTGGGACGGCCGCACGTGCGAGTCTAGCGGCGCCGCGCAGCCGTGATCTCTTATGCATTTCAGACAGGGGTTTTGTTTTTATTCACACTTTGGTCAGTTTAAACTTGTTTATGTCTAAGATCCCTTTGCAGTTAAAATTTGAATACCAGTCAAATTAGTAGTCCACCACAGGTGAAATGACTAGGTGACCAAAAAATACTTATATTAATCCCGTTAATACATTTCTGAGCACAGGTGTTTTCTCTTTACATTCACTTATTATTGGTCACTGCTCTAAAGACGTCTTTGATCATAGAGCTATTTTGAATTACAATATGTGAATACAGTCATAACAGCCAACTTTGTTAGTCACCACAGTGTACTACGATAGGTGCCAAAAATACCTTCTTAATTATATCACGTATCACACATTCAGAGCAGTGTTTTCTTATTTTCACTTTTGGGGATGCCAGTTAACTTTCTAGTTGAATTAGAATCTAGCTTTGCATTTAAATTTTGAATACAGAGCGCTTTTAGAGCTCACACAGTTGAATATGATAGGTGCCAAATACCTTATCATTATCTCCGAGTACTAACATTCAGACAGGTGTTTTCTTTCTTCACATTTGGACAGACAAGCTTTGTTCATAGACACGCTACTTTGTAGTTAATTTTGAATACAGCAATTTAGTAAGTCACCACAGGTTGAATTGATAAGGGTGGCACAAAAAATCTTTTATTATCCGCGATATACATTTCAGACAGGTTTTTTTTCACTTTGGTGGTCATCAAAACCTTTTGTTGTATTAGCGCTAACTCTCTTGGACAGTTTTAAATTTGGAATCCAAGCAACATTTTCTATCTTGATTTTGAGGGTTGTAAGATAGCGTGATTTTGCCATCTTGTCTTTCTAATAAGAGACTTGTTCCCGTAAACTATTCATGCGCGCTTACATCAAATTTTTCTAATATACTCTTTTTTTTTTTATCTCAACATTGGAGCGAAACATTCAGGTGAGTAAGAGCGAGCATCGAGGGGGAGTAGATATGGAGGTAGAAGTACGAGAGAAGTTGCTCCTGTCCATATTTTGCTGGCGACAACAGTTATACAGAGCTGCCAGCAGTTTCGTCCTGTCTGCAGACCGCAGGCCTGTCATCGCTGGGTCAGGGCCCTGTGAATGCTCAGTAAACAACAGCGTCGCCAATCTGTCCGTCATTGGTATAATGCAACCTGCATCCAGTCAGTCTTACCTCCTCGTCCTCGCCAGTCACGGCCACAAATGTCGTCATGCAGCATCATCTAATGCAACCGTCCAACATGAAGCACGCACCCAATGGAGTCAACTTACGTGTAACTCACTACAACTGTGGATAACCATTTTTCTTGAATGACCCTCTTACTGGCATGACAACAAAACTGCGGTAGACTGGGTCAGCAAGGCAGTGTAACAGGACGTGAAGTAGGCCAAAGAGGATGATGTGTTTTTTCCTGCTCTTGACGCCCAGTTACTGATGTCCCTAACAGAGGAGGAGGAAAGGAACTGCAGCTCCATGCGATCGGAAGCAAAACTATCCCCGGGCAGTCGTATCAACGCCTTGCAGTCCCTCTTGCATGTAGCCGCCCCACTCCTGATTGCTAGATGTCATAGACGACATCTCCAGTTCACCTGTGTTTCGAGTGATGAGATGACGGACATTGGCCAGGATCCAACACAAACATGGTCTTCTTATCAGCAGAATTTTTGCTTGCGAACCTGGCTTCATCACTGAGCGAAGGAGGGAAGACGATGGGAGTAGTGTCATGTACGGGTCCCACGCCTCAAAAAGGTGAGGAGGGCGCTCGCAGAAGTTCCGCTGATATGACATTCCGCCAGCCACGGTCAGGCGGAAACCCCGCTCCCTCGCTTGTACCGCCGTCAAAAAGGTCCAGTACCTCTCAACCTGGGCCTCTATTGAATCAAGTCCTCTGATTCACCCAGCCGATGTCATTATGGCCTGCCTCTGCTTTGCCCTAACACATAAGAGTATGAGGGAACAGGAACCTTCAAGATAGTTAACACCTCCCTCACCAACAAGTCAAGTACACATGCAGCGAATGCAGTAGTTTGAAATGGAGGAGCTAACACTTGGCCAAAAATTTCGTGACCCACCACTCCGAACCGCCGGCCTTCATAACCATTGTCACACGTACCCTCTGGTCTCCACTCCCCTCCTCCCTCGCCACCTACCAAGCGTAGTCCTGCTGCCCGCGAGTAGTTCTACTCAGAGTCTATGATCAGGAGTATCAACACACAGCGCTTACACGCCATCCACCCGTTGCCCTGAGACCACCAAGCAGTGTTAGCACACAGAAGACCCATGCCCTTCCCCTTCCTTCCTCCGCCAGTTTTGAACGACCTGAACCCGTACATGCGACCATCCTAGCAGCCAGCCTTCTGTCTTGCCAGGTTTGGAGCAGAAGAAACACTTAAACACAAAACATCCCAAAGTCAAAATCCTGAATGTCGGCATTGCCACGGCTTTTGGCCCTTGAAATTTGCCTTTCCGTCTGGCGTGGACACGAGAATGGGTTATCCGCCCACGTCACATGGCCCTTGCCTGCCCCACCAACTAACAGATGCCGAGCAGTGCCATTTACTTCATCGCTACAGAAAAGCCGTCCCGCCCGGCACAAGCTCCACGTGTTCATACCCTACAAATTTTTCAAGCGCGTTGTCTGCTATCTGTGGCCGTGAAAGCTCCACGCTGAACCGACCGACATCATGGACTAGTAAGCACGGCCACTAGGCCGCTATATCCTCTGTGACAGCTCACTTGGTGGCTGTGGTGATGATTCACTGGGGGGTGGACAGGGATCTAGGAACTCTCAGGCTCGGATCGCCCTCTCTATCAAAACCCGCAGGATGGTGCAGGGTTCTTATTCCCCCTACCAAGGTCCTCTGTCGCCTTGCCCAAGAAAAAACCAGGCCGTGTTTGAAATTTAATCTTCTTGGAGACCATCCCCACATCAGGTTTAGGAGACTGTGTGACAGCTCTCGCAACGAACCCGAGCGCTGGCCGTGGGTGGACAAGAACCTTGTCCATGCAATGTGGGTTTGCGATATACACGGGCGAATATCTTTGCTTGCCGCTACCTTAATGATCGGTAGGGCTGTGAGAGCGCACTCCCTTCCCCCTTGCCTGGCACATGTCCCATGGATTCCTTGTCTCCAGCTTCCCAGAAATATTCTAAAGAGCTACCCAGGTCCCTGGACTGCCTGCAGAGATAGGCTCGAAGTCTAAGTTCGCACTTCCGCGCCGTTCGCAAAAAACCCTGCTTCGCACCCGCCTTGCTGCTGTTGCAGCGTGGCTGTCGCCTCTCCCTTCGAACCGTCTCGATTGTTGACGTGGCAACTCGGCTGGAATTCCAACCCACCACATGCTCCAGTCGTTTTGGCAGCACCGCAAGTGCCATTACGCAGTACGAAGTGACACATGGCCTGACAAGCTAGCGTGCGGACGCTCGGGTGTTTGAGCCATACCGAGAAGTGGATGCACGTGCATAAAGAAGCACTGCAACACTCATCCTTCGGCCAGTTTTATGAAGTAAGCCACCAACATGGACAGTGCGGACGATGACCCTTGTCAGTCTGGAAGCATATGTGGTGATATATAGTCAGGAACGATCGTTGACACATCTGAAACCACAGTCACCAACCCTGCCAGCGACGGAGAGGAGATCGGACACAGATGCGGAACATGGAGCCTTTCTCTCCGTCGAATCCCACATGGCCCCGACGTTTCTTTTCTCAATTTTACTCGGTCTTCATTAGGCAGTGGTTCAGGGGTCCAGGGCTAGTGCAAAGGCAGCGCATCAGCTCTCTAGGGTGGCTCATCCTCAGGCTCCAAGTCAGAGGCTGTGTTGAAGCTAGACGCTGGAGAAGCGGATGACAGGAGGTGGAGGTATTCCTAGACAAACCGACGTTACTTACGTCCCTAGCCTTTGGAGACGAGGTTGGCGGAATTTGAGGCGGAGGAGGAAGATGAGGAAGAATCAGTTGCTATAGCCCCTCGACCCAAGAAGGCTTGGGAAATCAATAGGCTCCACTCTCACATGAGTGCCTTGGATGTCTGCCATTTCCCTCCAACATATGCCTCGCATTAAGTGCCATCAAAACAGAACATACAGTTACTTGCTGTAGGTGGCCACCCTCCTGTATCCCCGTACAAAACAAAACTTCAGCACATTTCCCTTTTCTTTCCACCCACCCAAATAGGAGAGTAAGATGCAGGAAATGGAGACCTCGCTCTGATTGGATTCAACATGTACGAGACAATCTGTTGCGTCCTGATTCCACGTTCTACAAATGTCCCACGTGCGGAACATAAAATCAGCGGACGTGGCAGCAGTAGAGTTGCACAAGTTAGCGCGTAGCGATGCAGCTCAGCAGCAAGGACAGTGGTCAGAAACCTATTGGGTAGACCTCTGGCAATCTTTATTTATATCCACCTCACTCACCACGCATGCAAATTGCAGGGCACACATCCCAACACACAGAGAACAGCTTAGATCAAGCGTGCTAAGATCAGACTTATCTGCGTCTCTAACACCGATGTTTTCATATGTGGCGATAACTCGGGACCCCAATATCGACTTCTGGGTACCCAAAATGACGAATGGCCCGAGCTCAGTCTCGCCACGCCATAGAGGTGTTGTACACTGCCCAGCCATCCAGCCGTCATATCCTGAGGCGTAGACCTTCAGCACAGCTGGAAAGAGTCATTACAACAAACAAACATGTCTGGCTGTATCCACAGATAATGTTGGATCAATTGACACTTTCTATCACAAGATGAAGTCAGGCAAGAGGATCCTGATGGGATGTTGTGGCCGCCAATTGCGAAGGTCCAACCGTATTCAGGTTTGGCCGGCTAGTCTTCACATTCCGATCTTCAATACAGAAAGGTCCTCTTTGGTTAAAACTTTTGTAAAATGATCATTTTCGTTACTGCAATTTTTATTCTCTTTTTCCCCAACAGGTTTCCATTATGCTGGTTTGGGCTGTTACAGAGAAGACTGGCTAAACAAGACAAGCAAAGTTTTCAAGACAACACCGTATTCCATTTACTCACTTTATCGTTAGAAGTTTTCGCATTGTTCAATTGTTTTGAGGTCATGCTTGCTGGTGAGGATACAGTGCTATAATCATGGACCTTTGGAACAGAAAGTGGCTTCTAAGCTGGCATTTTCCTCCATCACAATTTTTAATAGTTGCTGAGATTGCTATATTTTAAATTTCTTTGTGGGGACATGTTTGCTGTGAGAACAGCAATAAACATGGTCCCCTTTGGAACAAAAAGAGGTGGCTTTCTAAGTGGCATTTCTCCCTCACAATTTTAAACACGGTGGCTGAGAACATCATTTTTTAATACATTTTTTTTGAGGGGTCATTGGCTTGCTATGTGAAACATGCACAATACTACAGTCCGATTCTATAAAATGTTGTTTTCTAAACACATTGTGTTCTTCCAATCGATCTGTGTTGCTCTATATGTGTGGGGGGGTGGTGTGGGGCGGGGGGTGGTGGGGAGGGGGGGGGGGGGGGGGGAGCTGGCTCAAGGTGTGTCATGCTTTGAGAAGTTTTTGGGGGCATTCTTGCTGTGACATGCAGCTCATTGGCTACGTGAACGGTTCTTATTATACAAAAAAATGTTGTTGTCTTTTTTTTCTCTAACAAGACATTTTTGTTTCTTCCACAATTGTAGCTAAAGTGGCTCATTCGTGGTCGTTTTTGCATTTATTGGGGGCATTTTGCTGTGTGAAATGCAGCTAGACATACAGTACTATTTTGGTAAAACAATGTGGTTTCTAACAACATTTATTCTCATATTGTCGATGTGGCTCAAGGTGATGGGTGCTGTCAGAAACAGGAAAAGAGGGTAGGATACTGTAATGGACACATTATTGCAAAATGACCTTGTTTTTGCAAGATCTTTAACATAGCTATACAAGTACCTGTATTGAGACAACCCACAATCACTAATCACAATTAGAACACAAGAGCAAATCAAGACCATGTGGGATCGTCCATAACATAGATTTAAAATGTGTTTTCCTAGAATTAAACACTAAACAAACTTGCATGTTACAAAATAGCACTGTCTAAACAAAAAAATTCCTCTGTAAAATGTACAAGGGAGGTACAGAGACGACATGACCTAGCATGTTAGCGTCTATTCAGTAGGATATCATGTAGTATGGAGACACAGACAGAAACCAAAGAACAGAGACAATTTCCGAGCTCCAGCGCGCGAATCTGAGTAAAATGATCAAAAAGAACGCCAAGAAAAGGGTCACCTGAGGTGGAACAGAGAGCGTTAACACCACCTAGTTACTTCCAAGTGAGACTCAATGGTCCGCACCCATATGGAGGGGCAAGCGCAACCCAGGACAGGGACCAGAATAAACAGCCATAGTGTAAACTAAAATGGTGTTTGAAAGAACCTATCCTTTTCTCTTTCCGGCACTTTTTAATCTGTGGGTCAGACAAGGTATAATGTTCATTCCGGCGGTACATGGACAGATATAGTTCATGTCCAGTTTTCCACTAAAATGAGGTGTTGAAAGAACTCCTTTCTTTTCTATTCTTTACACCGCGCTCAACATTTTAAATCTGGGTGCTCAATGCAGGTTTGTGGGTGATCAGCTACCTGCGTCACAGACAGGGTACTTCAATGTCCAGTTCAAGTAATTATCGATGGTTCAAATCCAATACAGCCTTCTGGTCACATTTTTATAAAATTTAGTGGGTCAAGCAGGTTTAATGTGTCATCTGACTGTGTCTGCAAGACAGGGATTCTGTGACAATGGTCTGAGAGTTATTTTGTATCTGTGGCTTTTATAACCTACACAGTGTGTTGCGTAAATGTAGCACGAATCCATTTGACTATGATGAGTAGCTTTACACTCCCCCCCAGCCCTTTTTTCCCCCCCCTTCCAGCCACTGTTTGGGTGTAAGAATGAAAGGTGTTGTCTTGCTTCTCGCAATAGACTTTAATGTTCATTCCCGTGATAATCTACCTCATTCGACCATTTCGAATATCTTGTCGATGAAGGCCGACTATCGCATCGAACCAATGCGTGATCAATGTCAAACGTAACCGCTCCAACACTAAATCTCACTACATTAATCGCAAATTCTGAAAAACCAAAAGATTCAGGAGAAACTGTGAAATAACTCATAGAATGCTAATGTTCCAAACAGAAATGTTCAAAGAAAAGAGATCGATCCTTGCACACGTTTATTATATTGTCACTACTGGCGAGACAGGAAAAAGATTCACATGTATGGAATCTTGACAAAACATCCAGATGCCCTACAACACGAAGCTGTTGTCTAGGAGATCCTGAGATTCGACACGACATAGTATTTCCCTATGGAAGTGATCCCACAGTACAGTAAACAAGGGATATTACTTTCCGTGGCTACAATTTACCTGAGGTATACTCAATATTCAAAAAATTTATAACAGTGATGTCTAGGAGGCGACAATAGTAGCTCTGGTAGCATAGTGACCAGACTTAAAGGGATTGTCCAGTTTAGAAAACCCATTTTCATGTATGGAACACTTATTTATTTCTCCTAGCCAGAGTGGATACACAACCTAATGAGTTAAATGGTTACTGTGTGATGATATACTTTCCCTATGGTGGCCATGCAGAGAAATTAAACACCTGTTACCAAGTTTCCCCATAGATAAAAGTTGACTGCCGGGATACCCAGCGTTTTGTGCTACACTTGCTGTCAAGGGTCCTTTCTAACAAGTACAAAATGCTTAAAGGGGTTGTCTCACACATTGATTCGATCTTACCTCTACCTGGTTTTTCCTTGTTTAATTTGAATTCAGCGTGCTTTGACTGGCTTCTACTCAGGCCGCAGTAGAAGCAGGTCTTGACTTATTACAACCAGTGCAGGCACCTAGCAGGAAGAGATCAAACAGTCTGTATTTCGAATAGCGACCTGAGGAGACTAATGCAGCCGCATACAAGAGGGTAAATCAGGAATAGGGTAGGAACACTGTTAATGGACATTTGCAAAGAGTGACTTGTTTTTTTTCCAAGATCTTTTAAAATAAAAGCAATCCTTGTAGGTGAGACAAAAACCCCATTAAAAGCAGAGTAGTTCCTCTTAACGCTTAACAATACAAGTCTTACGGGGCAGACTGTTCTTAGTTGTTCCCTAAGCACTACCAATTTGAGCCTTAGCAATCAATATGAGCTCCACTTCATCGATCTCTGAAAAATCAAGAAAGGAGAGCTCTGATTGGTTGCTATGGGTAACAAAGAAAGACTTAGACCTAGACAGTTTTCATACATGTATTTCTTGGCCAAACCATTCATTTGAAAATGGATCTGCTCATGATCCAGTGTGTTTATATTCATTTAATTAATAATAATTGGCAAGATTTGTCAACACATTTATAAGGTACTCACATTGAATTCTATGGTCTGCCTGTCGAAGGCAGAACAAGATAGGACCGCTAGCGTGAAAGATGCTCTTTTGTAGTTTCTTTCCAATCTGCCTAAGAGACACATAAAGGAGTCCCTTGTTATTAAATCACAGAATTTTTCTAACGTAGATACAAAAAATCAGATTTGTACAATAGAGTTAACCGCCTTTAACTGTCTTTATTTTTCAACAGGCAATAGTACTTCAGACTATAATGGTTTAGAGATGAATAATAAACCATCAAATAATAGACACACCAAAAAGCGCAGTTATCCCACCACAAGTTACAGCACAATTAGTTAATAACGTCTCCAATCCTATTTAAGACTATACACATGTAATACTTTAAGGCACACATGAGGGGTTCTCCAGTAAAAAAAAAGTATATATTTTTTTAAATTATATTGTCTACACAGTTTGACACTTTCGTAGATTCATCTCAAATTTTTGATGGGCCTGCTACACTTCTACATCAGTTGATTAATAATAGGAAGCTCAATAGTTCTGTGTATAGGAAGCAGCGCTGTGTCAAGCCCAGAAGATCAGGTGACCAAAGGGATTTGGCTTTTTTCAGGGCAGCTTTTGAAGCAACACCTCTTTGGTCCTGTCTCTCAAGACTTTATAAATGAGGGAGTAAAAAAACAAGGGGTACACACTGAGACTGAGGTTGGGAGGGAGGAAGATAGACAAGACACAGCAGGGGAGCCTGGAACTTGTCTTACAAGGCAAAAGGACACAGTTTTTAAAGGTAACCTTTCACATAGTTTATGCCCCCCTGGCTGAGGACAGCACAAGCTAGTGTCAGACCTGCTGTTTCCAGCGCTGTGTCCCTTATTCTGTAAGATGCTGTAGTTTTAGAGCATTTAATGCTGAAATTTTATTCATGAGCAGGTGTTAGCCCCGCACACCAATGGCTAGCCCTGCCCACCTGGCAGTTATTCTCATGTTTCCACCTATTCAAAGTAATAGGTTTATCAGTTGAGGTGGGCGGGGCTAGCCTCAGGTGGGCGGGTATGAAAAAAACGGACTCTTTTTATGACTCTTTTCTGGCTGAAAACTGCAGATTTGAGCATTTTATACTCTAAAACTACAGCATCTTACAGAATAAGGGACACAGCGCTGGAAACAGCAGGTCTGACACTAGCTTGTGCTGTCCTCAGCAAGGAAGGCATAATCTATTTGACAGGTTCTCTTTAAACAGGAAATTCTGCTGTTTGGCTGCAGAGAAGAGAGGCTACACACAGAACAGAAAAACACAATTTGACACAGAAAGCGTCATAGGTACTATAGATAAATTAGAACTCAAGTAAGCTATCTGAGAATGTCTTACCAAAATCCAAACATTATCAAAGGGGTTTTGCCACTTCACTAAATATAGTGTGCTCGGCTATGTTAGGAACCTCCATAGACATAAATTAGGGAGAGCTGTGCACACATGGCCACCATTTTGTTCTCAGAGGCCGGTTCGTAACTACAATCCAGCCTCTGCAGGGAATTTTCCATAGTGATAATCCCCTTTAAGAAGTCAATAGTTTTTCTTTGCTGCAGAAACCTTATAACTTGTCATTGGTTTATAAACTCAACTAGAACAGTCTGTACAACATGCAGAGAACATTGGTATCACACCCTGTGCAGACAGTCTCACAATTTATTAGTCCCTTTGGCAGGCTTTAAAGTTATTATATTTTCATGGGGCAGGCCCTTTAGTTTATTGCCTGATTTAATTTTTTAACAATAGAATTATAACAAGCGCTTGGGGCATTGAGTTCACATTGCATAACAGTAGGGCTGGTTTGCCTTTGCCGTCTTAATGTGATCATGGACATAAGATCTTTGTTGGCAGAGCAAACGGATCACGATGTGGGATTCAATGCCTCAGCCACAGGCATTAAAGTTTTAATAGTTGGCTGGATTTGTCAACAAATATTTACCCATTTTTCACCAGCATACAGCACAAGGGCCAGGAGTCAGATTTATGGTTAGCACCAAATGTATTAAGCTATGTAAGTTTTCCCATAGACTGACATAGGAAAACGTGTGCCATAAGTATTTCACCTCCGTTCAGACAAAGGCTTAGGTCCCCTTTAAGCATCCTTCTGCATTTCCCGTTCTCGAAAGAGTAAGAGAAGAAAGAGAAATCAGAAGACTAATTGGGATGATTATTATTAATATATCAAATAAATGACCATTGTGCAGGTCCCATGAAGTGACTTGCAGGTGACATGCAGAGGTAAGAATAAGCCCTTTTTAGACTAATTTGTCGGGGCCCATAGCACCATCTACATTGACCTTATGGCAGCTCTCCATATGGACACATAAATGCAATTGAAAAGCTGTGTTTTTGGTGTGGATGTACTAAACCTTGCAGTGATTACAGTATTATGCATGTGAATGAGATCTGTGACATTATATATAGATGCAAATAAAGTCTCCTATTAAAACCGAGCTAATTGATTCTTCTTCTTGAATATTTTGGTAGGTGCCCACCTTCGGAATAACTGGTAAGATGCCAGAGTTGCATTATCAGTGGCATCTAAGTAGTTAAATGACCAGGATCGGAGTTGTCTCCTGTCCTGGCTGCTGGAGGCAGGTACTGGCTGTAACTAACAGCAACCACCTACGGTGTGTGAACAAGGCTGAGCTCCTGAGCCTGCTCCATAAATCTTTGCACCCTCTTACTGATAGGCAGAGGTAGGCTCCCTAGACAGTCGCCTACCTCTGCCTACTCATCGTCCCAGCCCTGGCTATAAACACACATGAATAAACATATGTGTAAAATGTAGGTGTCCTTCTTAAAGGGGTTTTGCCAGGACATGCCTTATCTGCTAAGAAGCAAATGTAAACAAGCCATGCTGCGCTAAGAGAGAGAGAGACGCAAGCAGAGCACAGAGCTATGCATAAGGGATCGTGTGAAATGTTCACTCAAATAATCAAACTACAACTAGTGGATTCTGTATACAAACGACAACAGCTTTCTCTACAGCCTCTTGAAAGCTTCTTCATGTTCCCGGTCATCAGATAAAGCAGGGATGACACTACAACTAGTGGATTCTGTATACAAAAGACAACATATTTCTACCCGGTGCCTTGAAAGCTTCTTCAGCTCCCTCTCATCAGATAAGAAGTGTGCTCTGTGCAAGCCCGGCCAGCAGCTCTTGTCAGGTCGTATCTAGTGCAAGCTTTTAATTAACTAAGGGCAGGTAAGGCAGCCTGTAGCTCTCTCAGGCTGCAAATTTTTTAATCACATATATTTAGAAAAGTGATTAAATACCCATTTTGGAGGATCCCACGTCAACATTACATCGTGGCAAAACCCCTGTAAACAAAGTGAAGATCCAGGATAAGGTAGTACATGTCTGAAATTGGATAATCCTAGTACAACTATACTTAAGATTACAAGCTCTGAAATAGGAGATTTCTTCTTTTACTGAATATGAACTGGTAAAGGTAAGGAGTATTCTGTCTTATTTCTCACACATCTTAAATCCCATAGTACTGCAGGTGCAGAACTCTATTCTACTTTAACTAGTATATAAGTATATACTTCAATGAATATTACTTTAATCCTAATTCTAAGCGTTGTTTTACTATGTGAAAATTACTGAAATGTTATAGGACCCTATTGTTTTCTGGAGTTTATTATAACCAACAGATGTGGATACATTTTCCAGTAAGAAAACTAAGAACTTAACAAGCAAAAGATAATTTGTGATGGGAGCAGCAGGTGATGAGTGTGCTGTACTTGTGAGAGGCAGTGACTTGTTTAGAGAAGACAGTATGTTAGTGAAAATAGAGCTACACGTGATGGGTGTCATGTAATTGGGGGAGCTAGAACTCTTGGTAGCCAATCAGATAACTAATGTAATGACAGATGAATTTGCTGATCACGTAGGTGTCAATGACCTGTTCAGAGAGGTTAGTTAATCAAAACATGGTTGCATGTGATCGGGAAGTGTCAAGGAATTGGTGGAGACAGAACACTGTGTACTACATATGTTCATTGACACGATGGTAGCAACAGGATGTTTTATGTAATTGGTTGAAAGAAACCACTCTGTAGTTACTTAGATCATGAGTGTGATGATCTTGTGAGAGACAAAGACCTGTTGACACATACACACAGAGCATCATGCAATAGGGATGAGCCATTGAATTGGTAGAGACAAAACATTCTGTAGAACCCCAGAGGATGGAAGTGATTGACAGCAGCAGGAGAGGACTGTGCTGATCTTGTAAGAGACAGTGACCACTAGGTCATCATTAGTGCTGCAGTTACATACATGCCTAGCACTGTTTAAAAAAGACATATGCTGTCAAGTTCAACCAAGGGTGGGGAAAGACGTGGATGAAGGGAAGGAGATAGGAAATTTTTAAGCTTTGTTTTCACTACTGATGAAGATTTGGAACACATCAGGCAAGAACCAATATACCCTAAAAGGATATTTAACTTCTGCTCCCAAAATTGCCAGCACACTAGATCTAGACTTTTTTTTTTTTTTTACAGTTATATAAGTATTAATATTATTTAGTAGTAAATGGTTATCTAAGCCTTTCTAGAAACCCTCAACTGTTTTTGCTGGGACCAGCTCCTCAGGCAGTTATTCCACAGAGTCATTGTTCTCTCCT
Source organism: Phyllomedusa bahiana (assembly GCA_025379985.1). Classification (NCBI taxonomy): domain Eukaryota; kingdom Metazoa; phylum Chordata; class Amphibia; order Anura; family Hylidae; genus Phyllomedusa; species Phyllomedusa bahiana. Next base: position 20,186 of record JAODAL010001273.1, on the reverse strand, counting down.
CTGGAGATTGAATCCTTTTTGTAGGGACCATTTACAGTGAAGGAAATAATTAATTGATCCCTTGCTGATTGTGTAAGTTTGCCCACTGACAAAGACTTGAACAGTCCATAATTTTAAGGGTAGGTTAATTTTAACTTTGAGAGATAGAATATAAAAAATAAAATCCAGATAATAACATTGTATAAATTATATACATTTATTTGCATTTTGCTGAGAGAAATAAGTATTTGATCCACTACCAACCATTAAGCGTTTTGGCTCCTACAGACCAGTTAGATACTCCTAATCAATCGGATACCTGCATTACAGACAGCTGTCTTAAATAGTCACCTTTATAAAAGACTCCTGTTCACAGACTCAATTAATCAGTCAGATCTACAACATGGGCAAGACAAAAGAGTTTTCTAAGGATGTCAGGGACAAGATCATAGACCTGTATAAAGCTGGAATGGGCTACAAAACCATAAGTAAAATGTTGGGTGAGAAGGAGACAACTGTTGGTGTAATAGTAAGAAAATGGAAGACATACAAAATGACTGTCAATTGACATCGATCTGGGCGACATGCAAATATCACCTGTGGGGTATCCTTATCATGAGGAAGTGGGACACCAAAACTGCAGGCAACTTTAAGATCTCAAGGTTGCCACAGTCACCAAGAAAACACATTACATCGTAATGGTTTAAAATCCTGCAGTGCCCGTAAGGTCCCCCTGCTCAAGAAGGCGCATGTGCAGACCCGTCTGAAGTTTGCCAATGAAGACCTGTATGATTCTGTGAGTGATTGGGAGAAGGTGCTGTGGTCAGATGAGACAAAAATTGAGCTCTTTGGCATTAGCTCAACTCACTGTTTTTGGAGGAAGAGAAATGCTGCCTATGACCCAAAGAACACTGTCCCCACTGTCAAGCTTGGAAGTGAAAACATTATGTTTTGGGGTTGTTTCTCTGGTAAGGGCACAGGACTACTTCACCGCATCAATTGGAGAACGGATGGAGCCATGTATCGTAAAATCCTGAGTGACAACCTCCTTCCCTTTACCAGGAGATTAAAAATGGGTCGTTCCAGCAAGACAATGACCCAAAGCATACAGCCAAGGCAACAAAGGAGTGGCTCAAAAAGAAGCACATTAAGGTCAGGCAGTGGCCTAGCCAGTCTCCAGACTTAATCCCATATATAACTTATGGAGGGAGTCGAAGCTCTAAGTTGCCAAGCGCCAGTCTCAAAATCTTAATGATTAAGAGATGATATGTAAAGACATGACATGTCTGACATGTGTGTAAGCCTTATCATCAACTACAAACAACTTCTGACTGCTGTGCTTGCCAACAAGGGTTTTGCCACCAAGTATTAAGTCTTGTTTGCTAGAGGGATCAAATACTTATTTCTCAATGCAAAATGCAAAAAAATTTATATAATTAATATGATGTGATTTTCTGGATGTTCTTTTGGATATTAAATCTCTCAATGTTAACATTAACCTAGCCTTAAAATTATAGACGGTTCATGTCTTTGTCAGTGGGCAAACTTACACAATCAGCAAGGGATCAAATCATTATTTCCTTCACTGTATATATTTATATAAATGATTCATGTCTCCCCCCGGAGCAGTCTTTTCTCAAGACTAGATAAGTTTAATTCTTTTAACTTCTCATAACTAAGATGCTCCATCCGCCTTGTTAGTTTGGTTGCTCGTCTTTGCACTCTCTTTTGCTCCATTCCATCCTTTCTATAAACTCGAGTCCAGAACTGAACAGCATATTCCAAATAAGACCAGGCCAATGCCTTATATAGCGGTAATATTACATCCCTGTCCCGCGAGTCTATGCAGTATTAAGATGTCATAAACAATATTTACATTAACTATTGTTTTCCACTGAGCCTTCTTTTGGGTAGTTTCTAAAAAATATTATATTCTTTTGTTGCAGGGCCTTAACATCATGCCTTTGATATGTACATCTCAGTATGATTCCACCAAGTTTAAAAACCCCAACTCATTTGACCCAACACATTTCTTGGATGAAAATGGACTTTTCAAGAAGAATGAGGCTTTCATGGCATTTTCAGCAGGTATTGCCTACTTTTTAAATATTAACATGGATATAACTAAAACTCTGAAATAGACTGAAAGGATTTTTTAAATAAAAATTTGTGAGGGCTGCCCCTTTCTCGGACGTGTGCTCCTGCTTCTGTCACCGTCGCGGCTCCCTTGCACGCCCCGGCACCCTCCCCGCCCTCAGTATTACTACCCACCTTGCCCTGCTTGTTACATCCCTCTTGGCTTCCTTTGCGAGGACGTGTGCCCCCTAGGGCCCGTGCGTGGCATTGCATGAATTTTTAAAGAGACAGCACCTAAATGTCCAGCCTATGATGTGGGACCTCCTGTGTTAAAAGGAAATTCTTGCTTTTGTTCCTGGTCAGTTCATTGGTGTTGTTGTCCTACATACAGCTTGACCCCTATCTGCTGAGTTGCTGCTGCTTCAAGTGTTCTTTTAATTCCAGCGTTAAACCCCTTGTCCAAAAATCCCCGTTACTGGTTCCCCCCTGTGCTCTAGTCCATCATACCTGCGTTTTTCTCCACTGTACCGTCAGTTACCCCCCTGGACCTCTATCCTCTACGGTATAAATGACTGGACCCCTCTGCTACCTGTATTCGATGTCCTGTACTTCAGCTGTCAGTGTGGATCTACACCTATACCACCTTGCCCATGGGGATCACTGAGGTTCCACCATATACTGGCGAAAGTTCATCCTTTTGAACTTGTCGGATCGTTAAAGAATGTATTGTCAAGATTTTTATAAATTACAACCACATACTAAAATATATTACTTTTTAGTCTGTTTTTTTAGTGATTGTAGACTTTTTATTCAAGTTTCTATTAATTATTTTGGGGTGGCCATCTTGCCGGACCTGCTGCTCTTCTTCATGTAATATGCATACATATATACATACAGTGTAATATACATATATAGTGTATAGGTACAGTGAAGGAAATAAATTTTTTTTATCCCTTGCTGATTTTGTAAGTTTCCCACTCACAAAGACATAACGTCTTAATTTTTAAAAAGGGAGGGTTTAAATTTTTAAAATTGAAAGATAGAATACTAAAAAAACTCCCCAAAAACATTTTTAAAATTTTTATAAAATTATTTTGGTTTTGAGTGAGAAATAAAATTTGAAACCCATTCAAACAAGATTAATAATGGGGGGCAAAACCATTTGGGGGGAAAGCACAGCATCAGATGTTTTTTGTAGTTGAATGGGAGGTTTGCCACGTGCCCCGGGGGGAATTTTTGGTCCCCCTCCTTTTTGCAGACATCCCCTAATCATTAAGATTTTGAGGCTGTCCTTTTGGCAACTCAAAAAGCTTCCCCCCTCCTAAGTTATATAGGATTAAATTTTTGGGGAAATGGCAGGGGCCCGCCTGACCTAAATGTGCTTCTTTTTGAGCCACCCTTTGTTGCCTTGGCTGTATGTTTGGGAAAGGGCTGTGCAAACCCCGTCACAAAACCCTTTTTAATTCCCTTTTGGGGGGGAAAAAGGTTGTCACTCAGGATTGTGCGGTAACCCGGCTCCATATTCTCCAATGATTGGTGAAGTATCATGTGGGATTAGAGGAAACACCCCCAATAATAATGTTTCCCCCCCCCACTTTTAAAAAGGGGGGCGGTGTTCTTTGGGGCATAGGATTTCGTTCCTCCAAACAAAGCGAGTTAAAGCCAAAAGCTAAATTTTTGTTATTTTTACCACCCACTTTCTTCCACACTCACAGAATCATCCGGGATCATGAAAATTCAATGGGCCTGCAATTGGGCTTTTTGAGGCAGGGGGCCTTGCGGGACTGCAGGGGTTTTTAAACCAATGTGTTACCCAAAATTTTTTTTTGGTGACTGGGTCCCCGCTGCCCTTGAATCATTAAAAGTTCCCCCTGGTATTTTAGGTGATCTCTCACCTTCCCATGATCAAAGGGTACCCCCCAAGGTGAGATTTTTTATGGTCCCCCGAAGTTTTTTGATTTACAGTCATTTTTTATTTCTTTTCCCTTTTTTTACTATTTCACCAACATTCTCTCCCATTTAGGGGTTTTTACCCCTTCCGCTTTGGCTTCTATGTCTTGTCCCTGACATCCCTTTAAAAACTCTTAAAGAGGTTAGAGTATGACGATTTAATATCACCTTTTTAAAGGATTTTTAAAAGGGAAACCCGTTACATAGGTTTTCCCCCCCTTTGTGGGCACACAATCAGTTTCAACCCCTCTTCCCGCGCTGGTCCATTAAACTGTAAGATGCTCAATTTTGAGCATTTAATGCTCAAAAACTTTTTTCATTAAAAGGGGTTAGCCCCCCCACCAAAAGGGTAGCCCCCACCCCCCTGGGGATTATTCACATTTTCTAACTATTTAAAGAAAAAGGTTAGTCATTTGTTTGGGGGGGCGCCCCAGGTGGGGGGGTCATTCATTTAAAGGACCTTTCATGACTCTTTTTTTGTTTAAAACTGCAGATTTGAGCATTAAATTCTTTAAAATACAGAACCTACAGAATAAGGACACAGCGCTGGGAAAAAGCAAGTCTGACACTAGCTTCTGCTGTCCTCACAAGGGGGGCTAAACTTGTGACAGGTTTCTTTAAGACATTGTCTTTTAAGCAGGTAACGAGTTTTAGGGGGCATCCAACTGGCCCGTTGGGGCCAGAACTCTTAAGGTTGGTAGGGGGTCAAATACTTTTTTCTGCACAAAATGTAAAAAATTATATAAAAATAAAAGTATTTTTTGTTTTTATTTTTTATATCCATTTCAATGTTTTAAAATTTAAAGTATGTTTTTAAAATTTAGACTGTAATATAAAATTAAAAAATATATATAAAAATTTTATATATATAAAAAAAAAGAAAGAGAGGAGAGAGAGGAAAAAGAGAGATAGAGAAAAAAGGGCCCTTTATCCCCTGTGATTTTTTGAATTTGCCCCTGACACGGACTGAACATATACATAGTTTATATAGCATAACGTAATATTAAACAGCATCCCGGGTTACGAACAGGTAGGACTGTAGTTGAATTTGAATTGTAATAAGCAGAAAAAGGTATATTTATTAAATGTAACTCCAGAATAAAGTTTTTTTTTTTTTTTTTTAGTTTCTGTATAATGCAGGAACCGGGTTTTAATATGTGCAGTCTGTGTCGCGTCTCACGAGTGCCCTGTTAAGAAGATTTCGATCCTCTCATTTTCCACTATACGAGTTGTTGCTGCTTGCTATGGCATTGCTCGAGGAGTGTACTTGGTACGCTCACTACTCAGACTCAGTTTAGATACTATTTGCTGTGGAATGATCAAGCTGATTTCGTGTGATAAACACGAAACTCATACAAAATAAATGGGGCGGAGAAATCCCTAATGGAAATGCCCGGGCATCAATATTTACATCAAGGAGAAACAAACTACCGAGATAACGATTGCCTATGGGTATAGATATAGTTAAAATATAACTTTTTAATAATATATCAATAAAAATAATACATATAGAGAAAAATAGCGGAGAATTCGCCCCGAAAAGGGCGCCCCCGCACCGGAAAACCCTACCTATATGTAATAAATATCTAAATACTAAGTAAAACTAAAGTGAATATCAAGGACAACAAACACAAAACGGACACATTACTATACAAAAGGATGTGACTAATACAACAAGGTTACAGATAACATATTAGTTAACAAAACACTACCCCCTACTGACAATACATCCAAATAATCCAAAGCGTTTCTCCCCACCAAATAATGTGGGTTCACCAACAGGGAATATAATAGTATGTCAACCAATATAAATATAATCCATTGATATGATATTGTATATATCAAAAAGCTTACGTCCCTAGGCAGGTAAATAAAAGCAGATTGAAACGGTACGAGATCCTGTGATGTTAGAAGGGGAATTGGATATAGATGTTTAAAGAGGGTGTCAATATGGTAGTGGCTACGGATGATGGCAATAGCTTAGGGAGAAAAACCAGCCCAGTATATATACCCACAAGAACATAAGATGTCAATACTCACCACTCGTAGAGACGAGAGTAGCGTCCGGAAGTTGCAACTGCGCCTGCGCAGCCCCCACACGTGGAGTGCGAGAGTCGTTACCATAGTATTCATGACGCCGCTCACGAGAACGCGGGCTATGACCGGAACTTACATATACTCGTACACTCTCTCACTGATGAGGAGGAGACTGCAGACGCGCACGCGCATTCCCTGCATATGGAAAGCATAGGTAGTTACCATGGCTCTCAATACGTTACTAATACAACTAAAGGAAGTATATGAGAAAGGCAACTGCCCATGCGCACTCGTTGCTGATAGGCAGTGCTAGTAATTACCATTAATATTAGTACGCCATGGAAACATAAACGCAAAGGGATACAACCGCACAACAGGCAAGGCGAGATAGCGATAATAGTGCAGAAGTTAACACACGTACACAAATACAGTTATAGGCGCAGGCTGTTGATGATATTGGCACCAAATATAGACTAAAGTATGGTAAACATAACCATAACAATATGATGTAAGGCAATTATAAACCGGACCAAGATATATCCATAAGAGTGGGTATATGGTAGGATAAAGAAAACAAATAATATATTCCGCACATCCAACAGTAACCAAAACCGAATAGTAAATAATACAAACAATACAAATTATAAATATACAGAATAGATAATCAGATATATATCATAGATGTGACTAAAATGATATAGGGGTGTTAGATAAATGGTGCAAGTGAGAAGGAGTCATTAAGTCCATGTGGGTAATAGGGTTTCAGATAGAAGTATCCAATGTGGGCTTACACTTTGGAGCATCTTTCTATCAAAATCCCCCTTACCGCTGAGAGGGAGGTGACAACCTCGATGGCGGCCGAACAAGTGACCAGGATTGTGGCTCATTAGTATGATTACATATTCATATGTGTGCGAGTGTGTATCGCGATGATGCCTGATGTCACCCAGATGTTCCAAGATTTACGTCGAAAACTCAACGGGAAGGTTTACCAACTTCATAGTGGGCCCCACAAGAGGCTTGTTTAGGATACCCCTGGCGTTTTTGCAATTGGCATAGCTCTCATATAGAAAATTTTTTTCCAGTCTTAATGTTGGTAACTGTTTTTGAGAACCGGATAATTTGCATGCCTGCATGATCCACACTTATAAGTATCGCTGTCACTTTGGTTCGTGACGCCAGTACCCCGATGTAAGAAGGGGCTCGTACAATGGCTATGTACAGGAGGTCACCCACATTTTTTTTCACCCGTCTTAGTGTAATTGCGGTGGAAAAAAGGATCAATACAATTCTGCTAGACTCCGGACTCCCTGTTGTTTTTTTTTTTTTTTTTTTTTTTTTTTTTTTTTTATTAATAGGGCCTAAAAGTGGTAATAATCCCCTTAACATGTTTAAATGCATTATCAAAAGTTCCTACCACTCTTAATTTGCCATCTCTTTTACATTGTGTTGTCTCCTTAGGGTGTAATAAAGAGTGTCGAGTCAACGCCCGAGCCGATTTGGTATGCAGGAGTTAAAACCTCCCTGGGATACCCACGTTGAAGAAACCTTCCTTGTAAAATTTTTGCTTCATTCTTGAAGGTTTGTAAGGTGGAACAGTTTCGTCGGGTACGTATATATTGGCCTTTAGGGATACCTCGGCGTAGTGGGAAGGGATGAAAACTGTCCCATCTGAGAAGACTATTCCCTGCAGTAGGTTTACGAAACAGTGATGTTTCCAAGCTACCTCCCTGACCCTTTTTAATAAGTACGTCCAGGAAAGACTAGTTCAGAGCTATGCTAATATCAGATGTAAACCTGAGCCTATATCATTACAGTTAAGGCTTAGCCACAAAGTGTTGGAAAATCATTGGTTGTCTTCCGGGACAGAAAAATTAAGATGTCGTCAATATATCTGCCCCAGTAGAGAATGCTTTCTTGGGCCTGATGGTATTGTTCAGAGAACACATCGTGCTTTCCCACCAAGCCCAGGAAGGATTCGCGTTATGAGGGAGCACACGGGCTCCCCATTAGCAGTCCCCCTGAGCTGGTGGTAATAGCATCCGTGAACACGAAAAAAATTGTGTTTGTAATACAAACCGCAACAATTCCAAATAGTTGGTATATGATTCTGTAAAAAGCTGGACCGGGTTTCAGAAAAATTCGGGACAGCCTCCACATCTGTCCTCATGGGGGATTGAGCTATATAAGGTCTCAACATCAATACTGCAGAGAAAAGTATTAGGTTCAACAGTAAGTCCCTCCAATTTGAGTAGAAGGTCAGTAGTATCCCTACATATGAAGGGAGTGCAGACACAAAAGGGATATAAGATGGTATCAATGTATGTACTAACATTTTGTGTCAGGTTATTTATACCGGACACATAGGTCATTACACCTAATAGGAAGTGAGACCCTTATGGACTTTTGGGAGCCCTTAAAAATGTTTGCAATTTGGGGGGCCCTATCGGAAGATAGAAAAATATTTTCAGTTTTCTCTATTAATCCCGACGGACAAAGCTTTGTCCAAAATCTCTCAAAAGGGGTGTGTTTTTCCTTTTTTTTTTTAAAGGAATTGAGGGATCGGATTTCAAAACAACCATAAGCTGGTTCTATCTTTAAGGATCTCAAGAACATATGTTTATAGTCCTCTGTCCTGTATCACTAAATTACCCCCTTTGTCAGATGGCTATGATAACAATTGATGATCCTTCTCCAATTTTATTTAATGCCCAATTTCCTTTTCGATAAAGTTGTATTGTGACGGTTTTACTCTTTCAGGGGAACCCTGGAAGTTTCTCAATCGGTCCACATAAACCTCCACGAAAGTGTCATTATTATGATCTTAGAGGGACGTGCATTTTTTGTGCTCTTCAATGTAGTGTAGTAAATGGGCTTTAGAGCGGTCTCTATCACCCTCCTCTAATAGCTCAGTAAAGAACACAGGTCTTGTGAAAATCATCAGCGGTAAGTCCTAAATTCAGACATATCCTTTTCTCATACAATTTTAAAGGAATTTTTTCCACTTATGTAATTCCAAACAGATAGTATATCCTTTCACCAATTAAGATGCGTTAAAGGGAGTATTAGGGACAAAGGATAATCCCTTTTCAAGTACCTGTGTTTCAAACTGAGAGAGGTTGTGGTGAGATAAATTGATAATCTGAAAAGTACCGGAGGCTTTCACATCAGGCCTTCCATAGTTATCTACTGAGCCTGTAATGTTTTCTCTAAAAAAGAGGGTGTAGGCTCCCAGGAATTGGAGGCTCCTGCACCCTCCTGTTGAATCACAGATTGGGGGTGTGCAGGGGCTCCCGAAGTAGATGGCAAAGAAGAGGAAGAATGGCCTAATGGCAGAGTGCCAACAGGTTGTCCCCCTTGTTTCATGGGTCCTTTTCTTTGAGTTCTCTTTTTTGGGACCCATTCTGTATAATTATATGATCAGACGTTGCGGTGAGGGCTGAGATGTGTTCGGGTATGAAAAGGAGATCTGTGATAGTGCTTAAGGCTCTCCTTGATGTCTCCCTCTGACAAGACTGTCGTCGGAGGATGAAGGTTCTGACTCTGCAGGCGTTGGATGTCCGATACAAACTGGCGATATGCCCGATGTTCACGGAAGACTCTCAGATGATCTTTTAACAAATTGTTTATTATTACGCTACTTGAGCTGTGTGGTAAATTTATCAATGTTATTCTGTATCTCCAACTCGCGTCTAGCAAAGTCAGTTTCTCCCTTAAGTTTCAAAGTATTTTCTATTGAGGATTTAAGGTTAGTAAGGGATCTAGTAAGAATGTTATGTTCCTCTTCTATTAATAAATCAATAAATCGTAAAGAGGATGCTGTAGCTCCCAATCCCTCTTTCTCATAAGATCGGGTTACGAGATCTGGGGGCAGGTGTTATTGTTATCCGTAGCCCTTGGGAAACTTATCTATGTTTACGATCGTTTTTCCCAGGGATCTCAGCTACAATCAGGATTTATAGAGGTTTATATTTAGTGGACAATTCCCGAAAATAGTTTTGTTAAAGATGGAAATCCCTGAGGTAAGAGCCACAAACTCCCTCTCAGAAAAAAACCTCTCAGCATCGGACAAACCACCTGTCACATTAGGCAATCCTGAAGAGGGATTCGCCACAACAAAACTCACATAAACCTCTATATACAATAAAGATGAGGACCAAATAGTTTAATTTAGCCAAAAGAAATCGACAGTTACCAAAACCACGAACGCCTACAATAAAATGGGGCAGGTGAAATCCTAATGGAAATGCCGGACATTCAATTATCTACATCAAGCAGTGCACGTCTATGTATGTTGGTAAAAAACTCCGTTGAGTTTCGAGTAGGAATCTTGGAACATCTGGGTGACATCAGGCATCATCGCGATACATAACATCGCTTACGACATATGAATATGTATCATACTATGTGATCCACATCTGTCACTTTTTCGGGCCATCGAGTGGTCACCCCCCTCTCAGGTTCTTGAAGGGGGATTTTGATAGAAAGGTTGCTCCAAAGGGAAGCCCATTGGATCTTCTATCTGAAAACCCTTTACCCACATGGACTTAATGACTCCTTCTCACTTACACCATTTATCTAACACCCCTATATCATTTTAGTCACATCTATGATATATATCTTATTATTTATTTTGTATATCTATAATTTGTATTGTTTGTATTATTTACTATTCGGTTTTGGTTACTGTTGGATGTGCGGAATATATTATTTGTTGTTTTTTTCTTTATTCTACCATATACACAATCTTATGGATATATCTTGGTCCGGTTTATAATTGCCACCCATGCTAACTCATCATATCTGTTTTTGGTTTTTTTTTAACTCATACTTTAGTCTATATTTGGTGTCAATTTCATCAACAGCCTGCGCCTATAACTGTATTTGTGTACGTGTGTTAACTTCTGCACTATTATCGCTATCTCGCCTTGCCTGTTGTGCAGTTGTATCCCTTTGCGTTTACGTTTCCATGGCGTACTAATATTCATGGTAATTACTAGCACTGCCTATCAGCAACGAGTGCGCATGGGCAGTTGCCTTTCTCATATACTTCCTTTAGTTGTATTAGTAACGTATTGAGAGCCATGGTAACACTATGCTATTCCATATTGCGGGATATTGCGCGTGCGCGTCTGCAGTCTCCTCCTCATCAGTGAGAGAGTGTACGAGTATATGTAAGTTCCGGTCATGGCCCGCGTTCTCGTGAGCGGCGTCATGAATACTATGGTAACGACTCTCGCACTCCACGTGTGGGGGCTGCGCAGGCGCAGTTGCAACTTCCGGACGCTACCCTCGTCTCTACGAGTAGTGAGTATTGACATCTTAAGATTCTTGTGGTATATATTCTGGGATGGTTTTTTCCTCCTATAGCTATTGCCATCATCCGTAGCCATACCATATTGGACACCCTCTTTTAACATCTATATCAAAATATCCCTTCTAAACATCCACAGGATCTCTAGTACCTGTTTCAATCTGCGGTATTACCTGCTGTAGGGTCGTTAAGCTTTTTGATATTTACTATATCATGATCAATGATTATATTTATTATTGGTTGACATACTATTATATTCCCTGAGTAACCCACATTATTTGTGGGAGAAAAGCGTTGGATTATTTGTATGTATTGTCAGTAGGGGTAGTGTTATGTTACTATATGTACTGTTACCTTTTGTATTAGTCACTCCTTTTGTATAGTAAATGTGTTGTTTTGTGTTTGTCTGTCCTTATATTCCTTTAGTATTCTTAGGTATTTATTGTTATATAGTAGGGTTTCGTTCCGGTGCGGAGGCCGCCTTTTCGGGGCGAATCTCCGCTATTTTTTCTATTATATGTTTTTTTTTATTGCTTTATTATTAAAAGTTATATTTTAACTATATCTATACCATAGGCATTCGTTTCTCGGTTGTTTGTTTCTCTTGATGTAATATTGAATGCCGGGCATTTCTATTTAGGGATTTCTCCTGCCCCATTTATTTGTAGGAGTTCGTGGTTTGGTACTGTCGATTTCTTTTGGCTTAAGATTTAAACTATTTGGTCTCATCTTGTATTGTATATAGAGGTGTTTTGTGAGTTTTGTTATGGCGAATCCCTCTCAGGGATTGCCTAATTGTGACAGGTGGTTGTCCGATGCTGAGGAGGTTTTTTCTGAGAGGGAGTTTGTGGGCTCTACCCAGGGAGTTCCATCTTTACAGACAACTAATTTCGGGAAATGTCCACTAAATAATTAAACCTATCTCAAATCCTGGTGGAGCTGAGATCCCTGGAAAACTATTCGTAAACATAAGTATAGTTCCAGGGGGTCTAGGATAACAATAACACCTGCCCCAGATCTCGGTTATTCCTGGATCTTATGTAGAAAGTGGGAATTGGGGCTACAGCATCTCTTTACGATTTATTGATTTATTAATAGAAGGGAACGTAACATTTTACTAGATCCCTTACTAACCTTAAATCCTCACTAGAATAATTACTTTTGAAAATTTAAGGGAGTAACCTTTTGGGGCGGGGGGTGGGGGGGGGGGTAAATTTGCTAGACGCGAGTTGGAGTTACAGAATAAACTCACTTGATAAAATTTACCACACAGCTCAAGGACGCGTAAGCATAAACAATTTGTAAAAAGATTCAATTGAGTTGCGTGAACAACGGGCCATACGGAACGTTTGTACTCGGACTCCAAGCCTGGACCAGGCAGAACCGTATCCTCCGACACAGACTTGTCAGAGGGAGAATCAAGGAGAGCCAATAGAACTATCAACAGATCTCCTTTTCATACCCGACACAGATCATATAATTATACAGAATGGGTCCCAAAAAAGAGAAATCAAAGAAAAGGACCCATGAAACATCGGGGGACAAAATGTTGCACATCTGCCATTAGGCATTCTTCCTCTTCTTTGGTAATCTACTTCTGGGAGCCCCCTGCACACCCCCAAATCTGTTGATTCAACAGGAGGAGTGCAGGAGCCATCAATTCCTGGGGGAGCTACACCTCTTTTTTAGAGAAAACATTACAGGTCAGTAGGATGACTATGGAAGGCCTTGATGTGAAAGCTCCGGTAATTTTCAGATTTATACAATTTATATCACATAACCTCTCTCAGTTTGACTACACAGGTACTGAAAAGGGATTATCCTTTTGTCCCTAATACCTCCTTTAACGCATTTTATTGGGTTGAAGGCTTACAGCTGTTTGGGAGATTTCTTTAGTGGAAAAATTTCTTTATATTGACTGAGAAAGGAGAGGTCTGGTATATTAGGAATTAACCTGATGATTTTCAAGACTGTGTGTCTTGTACATGAGCTATTAGAGGAGGGTGATAGAGACCGCTCTAAAAGGATCCCATTTACTACACATAAATTGCAAGAGCACAAAATGCCCCCTTAATGATCATAATATTGACACTTTCGTGGAGGTTGTATGTGACTCGATTGAGAAACTTCAGGGTTCCCCTGAAAGTAAACCGTCACATTACAACTTATCGAAACAGGAATATTTGGCTATTCAAAAAATTTGGAGAAGGATCAGTCATTGTTATCAAGCCATCTGACAAAGGGGTGGGTAATGTAGTGATACATGGACTATAGAGGACTTCATAAAACATATGTGTCTTGTGGATCTAAAAGATAGAACAGACATATGGTGTTTTGAAATCCGATCCGGTTTTTTTTAAAGGCCCCCAAATTTTGGAAAAAAAAAAATAGGTTTTGGGAAAAATTTTTGGGTTTTAAAAAAAAGGGAAAAAAAAGGGGCCCTTTTTTTTTTTTAAACCCCCCCCCTTTTTCCCCAAAAAAATTTTAAAAAATTTTGGAAAATTTTTTAAAAAAATTTTTTTTCCCCTTTTTTTTTTCCCCCAAAATTTTAAAAATTTAGGGGTTTTCCAAAAAAAATTTTTTTTTTAAAAAAAAAAAAAAATTTTTTTTAAAAAATTTTTTTAAAAAAAATTTTTTTTAAAAAAAGAAAAAAAACCCCCCCCTTTTTTAAAACCCCCCAAAAAAAACCCTTTTTTTTTAAAAAAAAAAAATTTTTTTCCCCAAAATTTTTGGAAAAAGGGGGTTCCCGGGGCCCGGGTTGGGGCCCTTTTTTAAAAAAAATTTTAAAATTTTAAAAAAACCCCCCCTTTTTGGTTTATTTTTTTTTTTTTTTTTTTTTTTTTAAAAATTTTTTTGGGGGGAAAAAAATTTTTTGGGGGTTTTTTCCCCCCCCTTTTTTTCCCCTTTTTTTGGGGGGGGTTTCTTCCCCCTTCCCGGGGAAAAAACCCCCATTTTCCAAACCCCTTTTTTTTAAAAAACCCCCCCCTTTTTGGGGGTGGAAAAAAATTTTTTTTGGGTTTTTTTAAAAATTTTTAAACCCTTTTTAAAAAAAATTTTTTTGGGGGGAAAAGGTTAAAAAAATTTTTAAAATTTACTGGGGTTTTCTTTAAAAAAAATTTTTTCCCCCCGGCCCCTTTTCCCAAATTTCCAAAAAAGGGGGGGAAAAAAACCCCCTTTTTTTTTTTAAAAAAAAAAAAAGGGGGGAAAAAAAAGGGGTTTTAAAAACCCCCCCCCGGGGGGTTTTTTTCCCCCTTTTTTAAACCCCAAAAAACCCAAAGGGGAAAAAAAAAAAAAAAAAAAAAAAATTTTTTAAAAAACCCCCGGGCCCAAACAAACTAAAAAATTTTATTTTTCCCCTTTTTAACAAAAAAAAAAAAAGGGGGCCTTGTCCCAAACCAAAAACCCCCCCAAAAAGGGGGAAAAATCCCAAATAAAAGGGAATAATTTAATCGGGGGAAAAAAACCCAAAAAGGGTTTAAAAATTTTAAAAAAAAAAAAAATTTTTTAATAAAAAAAAAAAAAAAAAAGGGGGGGGAAAAAAAAGGGGGGGCCCCCCTTTTTTGGGAAAAAACCCCTTTTTTTTTTTTGGGGAAAAAAAAAAACCCCAAAAAACCCCAAACAAAAGGTTAGCCTTATAAAAACCCCCCCTTTTATTTTCCCAAAAATTTCCCCCCCTTTTTTTTGGGGTTTAAAAAAAAAAAAAAAAAAAAAATTTTTTTTTAAAAAAAAATTTTTTTTTCCCCCCCCCCCCCAAAAAAAAACCCCCTTTTTTTTTTTTTTTTTTTTTTTTTTTTTTTTAAAAAAGGGTTTTTTTTTAAAAAATTTTTTGGGGGTTTTTTTTAAAAAAAAAATTTTTTTTTCTTTTTTTTTTTTTTTTTTTATTTTTTTTTTTTTTTTCCTTTTTTTCCTTTTTTTTTCCTTTTTTTCTAATTTTTTTTTTTTTCCCCCCCTTTTTTTTTTGTTTTTTAAGTTTTCCCCCCTTTTTTTTCCCGGGGTTTTTTTGTTTATCCCCCCCTTTTTCCCGTTTTTTTTTTTTTGGGGAAAAACCCCCCTTTAAAAATTTTTTGGGGGATTCCCTTTCCATTTAATTTTTGGATTTTTTCCCTTTTCCCCTTTGGTTTCCCCTTTTTAATTTGGGGTTTCCCTTTTTTTGGGGCCCCCCCCGGGGGGGTTTTTTTTTAAAGGGGTTTTTTTTTGGGAAAAGGGGGTTTCCGGGGGGGAAAACCCCCAAAACCCCCGGGGGCCCCCGGGTTTTTCCCCCCTTCCCCCCCCCCCGGGGGGGGGTTTTTTTAAATTTTTGTTCTTTTTTTTTTGGGGGGGGGTTTTTTTTCCCCCAAATTTTTTTCCTTTTTAAAATTTTCCCCCTTTTTTTTTTCCCCAATACCCCAAAAAAAGGATCCTCGTACCTGTTTCTATCTGCGGTTTTCCCTTTGGGAAATAAGCTTTTTTTTTTATATTTATATATCAAAATCAAAGATTTTTTATCTATTTTTGGTTTAAAACTAATTTTATTCCCTGATGAAACCCACATTTTTGTGGGAGAAAAACGTTGGAAATTTTTTTGGGTTTTAAATTTTAAATTGGGGTTGTGTTTTTTTTACTATTGTATGGAACCTTTTTGTATTAGTCACTCCTTTTGTATAGTAAGGGGTTTGTTTTTTGTTGTTTGTCCTTTTAAAAAAACTTTAGATTCCTTTTGTATTTAGGATATTTTTTACATATAGGTGGGGTTCCGGTGCCGGGCCCGGCCCCCCTTTTTGGGGGGAATTCTTCCCCTATTTTTTTTTATATGTACATTTTTTTTTGATATTTATTAAAGTTATATTTTAACTATATCTATACCCATAGGCATTCGTTATCTCGGTAGTTTGTTTCTCTTGATGTAATATTGAATGCCGGGCATTTCCATTTAGGGATTTCTCCTGCCCCATTTATTTGTAGGAGTTTGTGGTTTGGTACTGGGCCCCCCTTTACCCAGACAATTGCTGTGGACCACTACTTTTCAACAACAGGTTCCTATCTTGCTGTGACGGATGTCTGCTGTGTAGAGCACTGCAGCAAATTATTTCTACTTCAAAGGATTGTTCTAAAGAAGAAAATTCATTCAAATGGGGCCAGGCGGCAGAAAAAAAAGAAAAACAAGTTATACAGCCATAGTGTCTGTTCCCTCTTGCGCCTCTAAGCCCCCCAAAAAACAATTACCACTACTTTATCACCGCATGTCACCACTATATAGTGACTGACACCACCATCATGTTACTGACCAAACCAGTATACCAAGATCAATAAAACTATTAACAATGTACAGAGACCAAAGTATACCCCACATATCACCACTGTATAGTGACTAATACTACCATTCTGTTCCTGAACAAACCAGTATACAAAGACCAATAATATAAATAACAACAATATACAAAGACCAAATAATACCACCACATCATGACCACATATCACTACCATAAAGAGACTAAATAAAAACATTGTACAGTTACTGAATATAAACTGGTATCTTAG
This sequence comes from Phyllomedusa bahiana, assembly GCA_025379985.1. NCBI lineage: Eukaryota > Metazoa > Chordata > Amphibia > Anura > Hylidae > Phyllomedusa > Phyllomedusa bahiana. The sequence continues at coordinate 3,313 of JAODAL010001273.1, read as the reverse complement.
GACTACTATTACAACCATACAGTGTTCATGTGGTGTCAGAATCCAGTGTACACAGACTCTGTACATACATAAGTGATTACAGTACAGTTTTATGCAGTGACTTACATGTGACATCTGACATCTGATGAGAGTTGTTCTCTTTCCCTTTTCTTTCTTCATCCGGTCCAGACCATTATGACTGCTCTCCTGATGTGTGTCATTCTTTTTTCCTTTTCTTCTCCAGCTCCTCGAGACTATCATGACATCTTTTCCCGAAAACAGCTTGTCCTTGCAGAATATACCACACAAATATCTTAGAATCTCACTTTTCCATCACTTCTCTACTAATTTCCACCTCTGTGTTATATATCCTTTGTTGGCAATGACAGGTCAAATGTTTTCTGTAAGTCTTCACACGGTTGGCACACACAGTTGCTGGTACATTGGCCTATTCCTCCATGCAGATCTCCTCTAGAGCAGTGATATTTTTGGGCTGTAGCTGGGCAACACGGACTTACAACTCCCTCCAAAGGTAATCTATGGGTTTGAGATCTGGAGACTGGCTAGGCCACTCCAGGACCTTGAAATGCTTCTTACGAAGCCACTGCTTCGTTGCCCTAGCAGTGTGCTTTGGATCATTGTCATGCTGAGAGCCCCAGCCACGTTTCATCTTCAGTGCCCTTGCTGATGGATGGAGGTTTCCACTCAAAGGGCCACATGTATGAAAATGTTTAGGTCTAAAACAGGTTACTATGGGCAAAAAAGTGAGTTTAGACCTAAACATACATGTGGCCCAAAATCTCATGATACATGGCCCCATTCATACTTTCATGTACAAGGATCAGTTGTTCTGGTCCCTTTGCAGAGAAACAGCCCCAAAGCATGATGTTGCTACACCCATGATTCACATTAGGTATGGTGTTCTTTGGATGCAACTCAGCATTCTCTCTCTTCCAAACGTGACATGTTGTGTTTCTACCAAACAGTTCTACTTTGGTTTCATCTGACCATATAACATTCTCCCAATACTCTTCTGGATCATCCAAATGCTCTGTAGCAAACTTCAGACAGACTCGGACATGTACTGGCTTAAGCAGAGGGACATGTCTGGCACTACACGATCTGAGTCCCTGGCGGCGTAGTGTGTTACTGATGGTAGTCTTTGTTACGTTGGTCCCAGCTCTCTGCAGGCCATTCACTAGGTCACCCGTGTGGTACTGGGATTTTTGCTCACCATTCTTGTGATCATTTTGACCCTGCAGGGTGAGTTCTTGTGTGGAGACCCAGATCAAGGGAGATTATCAGTGGTCTAGTATGTCTTTCATTTTCTAATTATTGCTCCCACAGTTGATTTCTTCACACTAAGCTTCTTGCCTATTGCAGATTCAGTCTTGTTAGCCTGGTGCTGGGCTACAATTTTGTTTCTGGTGTCCTTTGACAGCTCTTTGGTCTTCACCATAGTGGAGCTTGAAGTGTGACTGTTTGAGGTTGTGGACAGGTGTCTTTTATACTGATATCAAGTTCAAATAGGTGCAATTACTACAGGTAATGTGTGGAGGACAGAGGAGCCTCTTAAAGAATAAGTTACAGTTATGAGAAAGCCAGAAATTTTTCATGTTTATAGGTGACTAAATACTTATTTTTCACCAAAATTTGCAAATAAATTCATTCCAAATCAATGTGATTTTCTGGATTTGTTTTCTCATTTTGTCTCTTGTAGTTGAGCTCTACCTATGATGCCTATTATAGGCCTCTCTCATCTTTATAAGTGGGAGAACTTGCACAATTGGTGGCTGACTAAATAATATTTTTCCCCACAGTATATCACAAACATTGAAAGTGGCCCAAGCCAACTATAGTGTCCCCTTTGTGCCAGCAGTAGGTAGTGACACATTCCATATTGGCAGAACCCAAGTTAGGCAGGCAGATAGGTAAGCGTTCCTTTTAGGTAGGTTATACCCTAAATATTAGTTAGATAAGTGGCAGACTCTTCCTATTAAGTAGTTCCCCTTTGGTATCAGCCCCCTCTAGTAGGTAGGTAGATAGATAGATAGATAGATAGATAGATAGATAGATAGATAGATAGGGCCCCTAGTAGTAGATAGGTAGATAGGGCCTCATCTAGTAGGTAGGTAGATAGGGTCCCTTATAATAGGTTGGTTAAGTAGGTAGGGCTCCTTCTAGTAGGAAAGTAAGTAGATAGAACCCCTTCTAGTAGGTAGGTAGAAACGGCTATTTTTTATTAGGTAGGTAGGTATATAGGGCTCCTTCTAGTAGGTAGATAGGTAGCTAGTACTCCTTCTAGTAGGTAGGCGGATAGGGCCCCTTCTAGTAGGAAGGTAGCACCTATTCTAGTAGATAGCAAGGGCCCCTTCAAATAGGTAGGTAGGGCTACTGCTAGTAGATCAGTAGATATAGTGCCCCTTCTAGTATGTAGGTATATAGGGCCCCTCTAGTAAGTAGATAGGTAGATAGCACCCTCCCCAGGTATGTAGGTACCCCCTATTAAAAAATTATAATATTAATACTCACCTCTCTTCTGTTTCTCTGCTGAACACCTCTATTTGAATCTGGAGTGGGTGGCATGATGTCTTCATGCTGTCTGCTCTGGAACTCCAGTTCTGGCATCTACTAGGTCCCAAGCCTTGCCATAGTCTTATGGCCTAGTGCAAACAGTGCCTGTGATCGCTGCATCGCTGGGTCTATATGACCTAGTGATGCAGTCGTGTGGCAAAAGGGGCCTGTGGGTACCCCTGCCTCAGGGACCTGATCGCAAGTGTGATGGCTGCAACCCCTGCAGGTACGTCAATGAATACATTATTTTGATGTTGATTGCTTTTATTGCATCCAAATGTGAAATCATGGGTAAAAATTTTCTTTGCATTGCCATATTTTTTTATTTTTTTTTCAAAACCAAGGTGTGAAAGTTTTTTTTTTTATAGAGTAGCTCTAGCTATTTTAATTTTTAGCAACATTTTTCATCGGACTTTGTTCACCTTCACATTTACTATTTATGAAGGATTTAGACACACTGTTATGTACATTTTTTAAAATGTAAATGGGTAGTGTTGAGCGATTGCGTTGGCTATCGAGATCGATCGATAGTCGATAGTTGGCCGCTATCGATAAGGTTTTTCGATAGTGAGCATCGATTATGCGCGATGACCATTAAAGTCTATGGGAGAGCAAAAACACCTTCATTATTACACCCAACAAGGCTGGAGAAGCTGAAATTAACATCCACAACAGTCAAATGGATACGTGCTACATCTTAGGCAACACACTTAGGTTAAAAATCACAGAAAAAAAAGTCACAGCCCTTTTCTTCCCTTTT